>ML787849.1:116288-144803 GCA_009831015.1 Picea engelmannii | reverse complement strand
ATATTATTCATTATACACATAAGCATTGTTGGTGCGTTTATAAGTCCAAATGGAATCACTACAAATTCATAGTGTCCATATCATGTTCGAAAATTTGTTTTATTAATATCCCCATCCCTAATTTTGATTTGATGATAACCTGATCTTAGATCCAGTTTAGAGAATATTTTTTCTCCTCCTACTTGATCAAATGGATCGTTAATCCTTGGTAGAGGATATTTATTCTTGATTTTCATTTTATTTAACTGTCGATAGTCAATACATAACCTGAACATCCCCTCTTTCTTTTTGACAAACAAAACTCGCACTCCCCATGGTGAAAAACTAGGTCTGATATATCCCTTGTCTAATAATTCATGTATCTGAATTTTTAGTTATATTAACTCATGAATACTCATTCTATAAGGTGCTTTTGACACTAGGGAAGATCCTGGTAACAAATTGATGGAGAAGTCTATCTCTCTCCTTGGAGGCAATTTTGGTATTTCCTTAGTAAAATCATCTTTAAATTCTTGAAAAACAACATAATCTTCTAATTTTGGTTTGTTGTTATCATCTTGTATATTCTGTTGGAAATATTGTCATTGATGTCAACAGTCAAAGTGATGATCTGTAATGATGAAATACATCAGATGAGATTGTCATTGATGTCAAAAGTATATCAGTTAGCAAGAAGATTGCAAATGCAGAGATCGACAGTGCAAGCTCATGAGGAGGAGTAAACAGCATAAGTGAATTGTATGAAGATCAAAGCTCATAAGTACAAAAGTATTTTGTGACTATTGTTGATCACGATAGGATGAACAATGATTCAATGATCAAGCTATAAAGGAAGAATAGATTGCAAAGATGTCGTCGAGATTAGTGAAAATACTCAACAGTTGCTTAGTGCGCAGATAATGCGAGAAGCCTCAGCAGTTGTCCGATCAAGAGTTTGACCATGTTGATCGTCTGATACAACACAAATCGGTCATTTGAGTGACCATGGTCTTGAGGACCATTGAAAGATCGTGACCATTGATATGCTTCAAGAATAATCGTCAATCGTCGGATCCAGTGGAGTTGAAAGGAGGATAAGCCCAGGAGTTAGTTAACACTCCAAAGCAGTGAAATGATCTGATCCATTGGATCAAGAGGACACGTGGCAAGTGATTGGAATTTCATTGAATCGCAGATCAGGAAAGTCAAAGACAGTGTTGCATGAACTCGTGAAACGCGAAATCGCGATATGATCTGGACCATTAGATCATGGAGGGTCGTGGACCGTCGATCCAACATAAGTGAATATTGAGAAATTGGATATCGGGAAATCAAGAATGGAAGAAGGGAGGTGAGTAGTCCTCTAAACTCGCAAAACGTGAAATCCCAATAAGCTCTAGGCCGTCAGATCACAAAGGTACAAGGACCGTTAGATCTGGGAGAATCTACATAGCGGTTAGCTGTGAGTTCCTTTAGAACTATGGAATCGAGATAATTTGGAGTGACAACGACTCAAGGATCCTGAACTCGTGAAGTCTAAAATTCCGAAGAGATCCTAGCCGTCGGTTGGAAGGCAGGCACGTGGCATAAGATCAACAATTCGGGGATTTGTGATTTGGAGAATCAGCGACGAGAGTTGTTCAAAACCTCGAAAGTTGAAGCTCTGAAGTCAAGGAGGAAGACACGTATCAAGGTCCATGTCATCTTGAGTTTTGTCAATGACAGAGCACGTCAATAGAGCATGTCATCAAGGACATGTGGCTCAGTCAGAAAGTGACAAGTGTCAAGTTGAAATTGGCATTTCAGGCACATGTAAGTCACGAATCAAAGTGACATGTGGAATCTACTCAGCACATGCCAAGTCATCATGTAACGTCATCAGGTTTACATCACATCGGGAGTTTCTACTTTGGGAGTTTTGCATAGCAAGAAAATACTCTAATGTCTCGAAGTCCTGAACGTCGAAATTTCGAAAGGAACACACATCAGTAGAGTTACAAGTTCAGGATATTTGACATGCTGGATGTCATGAAAACTCCGAAGGGAAAAAGTGCCGAAATTATGGTGGCCATCCATCTCGATGAATGATTAAATCATGGTCGTCAGATTTTGCAGTAAAAGTATGAGTGCACGGTTAAAGTTGGACCATTGATGTATATCTGTGATATAAACGTGAATCGTTCGATTGTATCGGTGATATCATAATCAAGAATTTTTCAATGTAGTAAGTCACGAAGACCCGATGGGAAAAATGTCGAAACTCCATCAGACATCCATCCCATCAGAGATCGAATATGACATGTTCGATTTGACCGACAATTTCGTGATCGTGAGCTTAGTAAAGTGTGAAGTCACGAAGACTCAAATGTCTAAGTTGTAGCTGACTAAACAGGGGGTCGAATCCTCCTACCAGTTGGTGCTGGTGAACAGAGGGAGTTGGTGCTTCCTTGTTAGTTGTGGCTGACTAAACAGGGGGTCTAAGCCTCCTACCAGTTGGTGCTGGTGAATGAGGATGTGGGTGCATCCTTCCAGTTGTAGCTGGTAAATGGGGTGTGGCAACATCCCTTCAGTTGTAGCTGAAGAAACTTGGGGAATGTATCTCCATCAAGTTGTAGCTTGAAAACAGTTTTGTAAAAGAACGTTTTATTAATGAGAAAATAGTTGGTGGTTTTCCCTGTTGGGTTCCATGATAAAATATTGTGTTCATAAGGGTTTGTTGTTCATCATATATTTCTTAATTGAATAATTAATATGTGTGATTAATATGGATGAAGATAAAAAGAAAAATTAGGCAATATTGATTCACCCCCCACTCTCAGTGTTGTTGGATATTCCATCAATTGGTATCATAGCAAGGTTCCTTTAAGCACATTCTAACAAATTGAAAGGAAGATCAAATTAAGCACACATGGATGGACAAAAGATTTACACTGAGAATGGAACTCCAATACTTCGAAAAGAAGAATACATATTTTGGAGTACAAGAATGGAAAGTCATATGAAGGCATTGGGACATGATTTATGGAATTCAATGATCACTGATTATTTCCCACCAAATAGAGTAAGGACTCCATCTCAAAAGAAAGCCAAGAAAATCAACTCAATGATAGTGAATACAATCCTTGATGGATTACCTGATGATATCAAAGAGAAGATAGTTGAATGTAACTCTGCAAAAGAACTTTGGGAAAAATTAAAAGACCTCTACACAAATGAGAAGTCAGTTGAAGCATTTCAATCAGAACAAAGTTCAGTCTACAACAATTCTAGTGATGAATATTCTCTTGAAGAAAACTCAGACATTGAAGCAGAAGTCAATCTAGAAGATGAGTTTGAAAGTGCTTTGGATGAACTAAGAAAGTATAAACAAAAGTGTAAACAACTAAAGGATCAACTTAAGACTATTGAAAAATTCAAGAAAGGGACTGAAGCCGTTGATAAATTCTCAGTTTACAAAGATTTCTCTCGAACAAATCTGGCCTTGGACATGACCACGCACACATAATTAGAGGATCAAGTCCTATTACTTAGATTGAGGTTGAAGATGAAATGTCTAGTGATGATACCTCCAAATAATCTTCTCATCCTCCCAAGAAGATGTATCAAATCAAAAGAGAAGACTCAACCATCAATAAAGGTAAAGACTCTTCACAATCTTCCGATTGAAATAATACTGATATTGAATTCTCCCCTGCAAGTAAAGAAGAAGTTTTATATACAATGGAAGAATGTTCTGTTAACATTTATCCCACGAAAGAAGTAGAAGAAGAACTATCAAAGTCCAAACAAAAGGTTGATTGGAGTCTCTCTGAATACCTCTATGACCATAATGAATCAGACTATAGCTATCTTCATGACTACACTTAAGAATTTATTGAAAATAGTCAAAATCATGTATTGGAAATAAAGGAAATGCTTGAGGATAGTAAAAAGACAATATATGAGCAGGACATTCAGTTAGAAGAGAAAGAAGAGGAGATAAAGAGACTGAAAAAATGAAATCAGTTAAGCAAAAGAAGAAAATAAGGAAGATGATGTCTTAAGCAAAAACCATGTAGATCTAAAAGAAATAAGGGAAAGCTATGTCAATCTTAAATTCCAACTTGAAGAAGCTAAAAGGAGAGAAGAGGTAGTAAGGAACCAGTTGGANATCAAATTAAGCACACATGGATGGACAAAAGATTTACACTGAGAATGGAACTCCAATACTTCGAAAAGAAGAATACATATTTTGGAGTACAAGAATGGAAAGTCATATGAAGGCATTGGGACATGATTTATGGAATTCAATGATCACTGATTATTTCCCACCAAATAGAGTAAGGACTCCATCTCAAAAGAAAGCCAAGAAAATCAACTCAATGATAGTGAATACAATCCTTGATGGATTACCTGATGATATCAAAGAGAAGATAGTTGAATGTAACTCTGCAAAAGAACTTTGGGAAAAATTAAAAGACCTCTACACAAATGAGAAGTCAGTTGAAGCATTTCAATCAGAACAAAGTTCAGTCTACAACAATTCTAGTGATGAATATTCTCTTGAAGAAAACTCAGACATTGAAGCAGAAGTCAATCTAGAAGATGAGTTTGAAAGTGCTTTGGATGAACTAAGAAAGTATAAACAAAAGTGTAAACAACTAAAGGATCAACTTAAGACTATTGAAAAATTCAAGAAAGGGACTGAAGCCGTTGATAAATTCTCAGTTTACAAAGATTTCTCTCGAACAAATCTGGCCTTGGACATGACCACGCACACATAATTAGAGGATCAAGTCCTATTACTTAGATTGAGGTTGAAGATGAAATGTCTAGTGATGATACCTCCAAATAATCTTCTCATCCTCCCAAGAAGATGTATCAAATCAAAAGAGAAGACTCAACCATCAATAAAGGTAAAGACTCTTCACAATCTTCCGATTGAAATAATACTGATATTGAATTCTCCCCTGCAAGTAAAGAAGAAGTTTTATATACAATGGAAGAATGTTCTGTTAACATTTATCCCACGAAAGAAGTAGAAGAAGAACTATCAAAGTCCAAACAAAAGGTTGATTGGAGTCTCTCTGAATACCTCTATGACCATAATGAATCAGACTATAGCTATCTTCATGACTACACTTAAGAATTTATTGAAAATAGTCAAAATCATGTATTGGAAATAAAGGAAATGCTTGAGGATAGTAAAAAGACAATATATGAGCAGGACATTCAGTTAGAAGAGAAAGAAGAGGAGATAAAGAGACTGAAAAAATGAAATCAGTTAAGCAAAAGAAGAAAATAAGGAAGATGATGTCTTAAGCAAAAACCATGTAGATCTAAAAGAAATAAGGGAAAGCTATGTCAATCTTAAATTCCAACTTGAAGAAGCTAAAAGGAGAGAAGAGGTAGTAAGGAACCAGTTGGACAAAAAGGAAGAATTGTGTCATAAGATGGAAGCATAATTTGTGAATCTTAGAAAGAAGGTTGAGAAGTCAGACACCCAAATCAAGTTCTTGAACAACTCCATGATGATGGATGAGATCTTGGATAGTTGTAGATCACCATGTGACAAAATCGGTCTTGGCTGCAACAAGGAAGAAATTAGTAATCCTAAGAAACCTGATGTAAGTCCTTCATTTGTAAAGAGTGAAGACAGGTCTGATGCAAGTCCTTCTTTTATAAAAAGGGAAAGAAAGTATGATGTGGGTTCTTCATGTTCAAAGAATGAAAGTAGAATTACAACATTTAGAAGATCAGATCAAGGAAGACATCCTGAAGCTACTCATACACCTCAAAGCAAGTTTAGAAGAAAGACACCTTCATGGATGAAACAAAGAAGGTATGAGAGTGTTTTTAACAACTATTTTTTTTCTTGTAATGTATATGGTCATAAAGCCTTGGAATGTAGGCATCATGGAAGAAAACAAATTGGTAGGTTCAACAACAGTATAAGATGTTGGAACTATAATCATGATGGACATATTGTTTCACATTGTTACACTATGAGATGCTACAATTGTGGTAGATATGGTCACAAAACCCATGACTATTGAAACTCAAGAAGACAGTCAATAAGAAATGCTTCACACAATATGACAACAAGAGTAAATAAGAAGATATGGAAAATAAAATCCCAAGTACCAAATAATAAAGATGAGGAAAATATTGCTCCTGAAATTGATGAAGTTAATAATAGGAGTTTGGGGGATAAAACTTCTAATAAGGAATATTCTCAAAACAAGGATAAAGAAGCTTTTGGTGCACATAATATTGACGTTGATGATGAATCACCAATGATAGAACAACAAAAATAATTGAGTGATGATTATCTCAGAAATATTTCAATCCTATTTTAAATGGTACACTGAAACTTCTTCTAAAAGAGAAATTAAAAAAAAAAAGATCTCTGTCCAGAAAGCTGCCAAGACTATACTCATTGAAGAAAAATTATCTGATGGATATGGGAGGGATGATGTAATCACAAAAGAGTACATATTGAACAAAGGTTAGCTCATGATTAATAGTAATAAGACTCCTTATGAACTATGGTTTGGAAGAACTCCATCGGTAAAATATTTCAAGGTCTTTGGAAGTAAGTGATGCATCAAAAGGCTTGATAACAATCTCATAAAATTTGATGCCAGTTCCGATGAAGGTATCCTTCTTGGGTATGCTTCTACCAAGAAAGCATACAGATACTACAACCTTAGGATACATAATATTGTTGAGAGTACAGATGTCAAGGTGGATGATATAAAAACAAATTGGTATCCTAGTTAGAAATCTATGAGAATCGATGGATAGAACCAAGGGTTGTTTGAAGAATATGACCTGCAATTGTGTTGTGTTGATTAAGGCAACAATATCCACAACAACATTATGATGTACAATATGCTATACATGACATCCTGTAGAGATAACAAGAGGAGAAACCATGGTAGAAAAAACTACCCTTTTAGAAACAAAGGGGGAGAACAGTCAGTAAAAACCCAAAGGAAGTTCTCGTTAGAAAATAAGAAAGTAATTGGATTAGGTTTTGAAAAGACTCGATCACTACAAAAATTTGTATCAAGAAGACTACTCATATGAAACAAAAAATATCCAAATCAACTGAGATAAGAAGTTAGTAAGTCAATAGGGGATGAAACCTTGTCAGGAAGAGCTACCTCTTTAGAAACAAAGGGGGAGAGTGGTAAGAAGAAGAGAGAGAGAGAGCATATTGATAGGGGGAGTCATTCAACTATGACTGGCAGAATATGTCCATAGGAAGAGTTACCCAAGTTTAGTTTGGTCAGTAACATAGAGAGTTATTAGTGGTCAGAGAAGTAATTATAATGACAGATAATAGGAGAAGAAACCCTTTGCCATTGATGTCAAAGGGGGAGAGAAACTTCATAAAAGGAAAGCATTATCACAGGGGGAGTTTTGTATAAGAAGTTAGTGTGTTGACCTCAATGATAAAGGGGGAGATTGTTGGAAATATTGTCATTGATATCAACAGTCGAAGTGATGATCTATAATGATGAGATACATCAAATGAGATTGTCATTGATGAAAAAAGTATATCAGTCAACAAGAAGATAGAACATGCAGAGATCGACAATGCAAGCTCATGAGGAGGAGCGAATAACATAAGTGAATTGTATGAAGATCAAAGCTCATAAGTATAGAAGTATTTCATGACTATTGTTGATCACGATAGGATCAACAATGATTCAATGATCAAGATCTGAAGGAATAACATATTGCAAAGATGTCGTCGGGATCAGTGAAAATACTAAACAGTTGCTCAGTGCGCAGAAAATGTGAGAAGCCTTAGCAACCGTCCAATCAGAATGAGAAGCTCAATAGTCATCTGATCAAGAGTTTGACCATGTTGATCATCTGATACAACACACATCGGTCATTTGAATGACCGTGGGCTTGAGGACCATTGAAATATCCTGACCGTTGATCTGCTTCAAGAATACCCGTCAGTCGTTGGATCCAGTGGAGCTACAAGGAGGATAAGCCCAGGAGTTAGTTAACACTCCAAAGCAGTGAAATGATCTGATCCTTTGGATCAAGAGGACACATGGAAAGTGATTGGAATTTCGCTGACTCGCTGATCAAGAAAGTCAAATACAGTGTTGCATGAACTTGCGAAACGTGAAATCGCGATATGATCTGGACCATTGGATCATGGAGGGTCATGGACCGTTGATCCAACATAAGCGGATATCGAGAAATCAAGAATGGAAGAAGGGAGGTGAGTAGTCCTCCAAACTCGTGAAATGCAAAATCTCGATAAGCTCTGGGCCGTAAGATCACAAAGGTATGAGGACCATTAGATCTGGGATAATATACGCAACGATTAGCTGTGAGTTCCTTTAGAACTCTAGACTCAAATAATTTGGAGTGACAACGACTCAAGGATCCCAAACTCGTGAATTCCGAAATTCCCAAGAGATCCTAGTCGTCAGTTGGAAGGTGGGCACGTGGCATAAGATCAACAATTCAGGGATTTGTGATTCGAAGAATCAGCGATGAGAGTTGTTCAAAACCTCTAAATTTGAAGCTTCAAAGTCAAGGAGGAAGACACGTATAAAGGTCCATGTCATCTTGAGTGATGTCAATGATAGAGCACGTCAGTAGAGCACATCAGTAAGGACACGTGGCTCATTTAGAAAGTGACAAGTGTCAAGTTGAAATTGGCATTTTAGGCACATGTAAGTCACGAATCAGAGTGACAAATGGTAGGTACTTGGCATGTGCCAAGTCATCATGTAACGTCAACAGGTTTGCGTCACGTCGGGATTTTCTACTTCGAGAGTTTTGCATAGCAAAAAAATACTCTAATATCTCGAAGTCCCAAATGATGAAATTTTGAAAGGGACATGTGTCAGTAGAGTTACATCTTCGGGAGATTTGACATGCTGGATGTCACGAAAACTCCGAAGGGAAAAAGTGTTGAAATTATGGTGGCCATCCATATCGATGAATGATTAAATCATGGCCATCAGATTTTGAAGTAAAAGTATGAGTGTAAGGTTAAAGTGGACCATTGATGTATCTCAGTGAGATAAATGTGAATCGTTCAATTGTATCGACGATATCATAATCAAGAATTTTGCAATGTACTAAGTCATGAAGACCCGATGGGAAAAACTCCAAAACTCCATCAGACGTCCATGCCATCAGAGATCGAATATGACACGTCCAATCTGACCGACAATTTTGTGATCGTGAGTTGAGTAAAGTGTGAAGTCACGAAGACTCGAATGTCTAAATGTCAAAATCCAGTCAGCTGTCCATATCATCAGAGAATGAATCGTGGCCGTTGATTTGGTAAAGCACTCATACACTTGTCTCGCCTAATGTGAGTGTTGTAGGAAAATCTCCCTGTGGACAGGTAGATTGCCTCAAAGAGCTTGACCCTAACTCTAAGACAGAAAATGCTTAACGTGGACATTGACTTCCTTTCAAATCTACACAAACTAATACATGAGAAGGAGGGAGAATAGGGGTACCTCTTTATTGACATTTGTCCCTGCACGCTCCGAGTTGAGCTTTGATCCTTTGCTCCTCACTGAGTCCTGTAGACAAACAAGATATGACCACTTCCTACTCTATTGATATTAGCTTGAAAACAGATCTATCTATCAATGATAAGTTCATGTAACATCAGACACAAACTAGAAAGAAACAGGCCAAGCGTGTCATATTAATGAGAGTAACTACAACAGTACTTACAATTGTAGATGCAAATGCGACAACTTCGTCAAGTCCCCTTCGTCTAACCCTTGCTCGAAAGATCCACAACCTGGATGACAACAACTTCACTGATCACTCTCCTTTGGCTGACTATGTGTTTCCTATGAGATCATAGGTTTCATGCTAGCAATTCTTCCCCCTTTTCACCATCATAGAGCTTGCTTATATAGGTTAAGAGGAGATTAACCTCTTGAGTTATCTTTAGAACAAGTTGAGGAACTCCCTCCTTAGATCAGGGATCTCCTGATGGAACCAAGAATTCGAATGCAACTGCCTTCTAAACTTGAGATATCCTCCCCTTATTCTCCTCAATGGGCCAACTAATGCCTCAGATTAGACAACTCTCCCTCAAAAGGGGCATCCGAGCATTGTAGCGCTCCCTAGGAAGCTTGAGGGAAGCGCCAGTGCTCCAAAGGTGGATAGCTCTCCTTCAGAGGGGCAGACAGGCGTTATAACGCTCCCTGAGGCCTTATAGGGGAGCACCAATGCTCCTAAGGCTGATGTAGGGGAGTGCTCACCCTCAAAACCCTTGTTTAAGAGCTCCTTTCAGGTGATAAGAGTTCCTTGACTTCAGTTAATCAATTTTCCTTTCTCCAAATAAAGTGTATGAGATGTCTTAAGTGCCTCCTTAGTGTCATCATTATGGCAATATGATTTGAACAACATTTGCGACACTTGTGAACAACTTGTGACACTTGTGAAAGTTGTAAGGAAGATGCGACACTTACGACAGTTGAGAGGAACATGCGACATTTATCCAGTTGAGTAATGTTAACGTGTAACAGATTGCCCCCCAAAGTATGAAGTTAGAATATGCAAACTAATAACTGAAATTCTTTGTAGACATTCAAGCAAGGGTATAGACTCGAAGAACCTGACGGAAGCTGCACACAAACATCCAACAAATATCATGACATATTTCAAAACCCAAGGCATGCATACCTATGCTTGGGTGATCAAGACTTGCAAGATATGGCCGCCATAAAATACACTGCGGATCCATAATTGTATTGATAAGAAGGTATAGCTACCGAAGATACAATGTGGATCTATACTCTGATGACTTGGACTGATTGTAGCCACGAAGAATACACAGTGGATCTACGAGATGACAAGACATAGCCACGACCAATACAAAGTGGATCTATGTAACAATGTATGTGTTCTTTGTCCAATAGAAACTCCTTTGCAACCTGGGCAAAGCATATATCAAAGTGGTTACTCAACCCAGGGTCTTCTTACCAATCCCAATGTGGTACGATTTTAACCATGTGAATAGATGTCCTGACGTTGAACAGGGTAGAAACCACTTGATTACCGACCAATGGTGTGAACCGTTAACAAGTGCGAGGGAAATCACCATTAATGTCAATGATTCCCAAGGTACCTTAGTACATTCCAGCAAATGTGAATAGATGTGCTGAGGTCGAACATCCATGGAATCATTCGATCAGAGGTCAATGATGTAGACCTATTGTTGAATGTGAGGAGGCCTGCCATTGAGGCATGCAGGTCTCAAAGTACTAACTGGTTTCTAAGTCTGATTCCTGGATAATGTGTTGAAGTCGACAGGAATAGACTCGTCAAGGGAGGGACTTGATGTATTCCCCCATCAACGACACGAAACAGACATAGAGATGTAATTGGTGGATCAAACAGACATGGACTGACACAGGTTTTGAGGCAAGATATTTGGGATGGCTAACTCCAGAGGCAGATACTTCCCTTGAACACTATGGCACAACAACAAAACAGGACATGGACCAAAACTATGCAGTGGATACTGTGACTTGCGTCGGGTGACCCAAAGGAGAAAAAGGAACTCAAGAATTGGCTCAGTGCAGAGGTTCAACGGATTATGATATGTGCAAATGACAAAGTGTCGTGTTCAAGGGAGACTCTAAGAATTGCTGGATGATGTTCTCAAGAGACTGCTTGGCTTGCTCCTTTCAATTTTTCCCCCATCCAGAGAGATGAGTACCTCTTTTTGATTTAATGAGCTCGAGGAGGATAACACATGCTCGATATAACTCACCTTCGATAAGTTCCTTTTCCTTTGTTTAACGAACCAGAAGAAGTAAGGGTTCGGTCCCATATGGGTCTGTCGATGTGTGCTTTAACGAGTCCAAAAACAGAAAACTCGAAGATTTTTCGGGATTATAGAGTTTGGAAAAACACTTAAAAGAGAACTCTCTCAGTTCATTTTTCGTACAGTAGTCTAACGAGACCGAAAAAGAGATAAACTATCGCTCGAAAGACACCCTTTCTGACCTTTTAATGAGTGTGAAAGGAAGCAAGGTCACTCGACAATCTTTTCATATTTAGAGAGTCTGAAAAGGGTTTAAAGAAGACTCCAGGGGGGTTCCTTTTTCGTGTGTTCGTGTATCCATATGGGTCTGAAAAAGAGATAAAAGTTTACCCGGTTACGTTCTCATATTTTCGAGCTCGAGAACGAACTAAGACTATGCTCATAAGTGTGACAAGGTAAATAATCCATCAGAACTGCCAGGAAACCTGCAATGTCAGAACTACAACCAGGGTTTTAGTGAAGCCATTATATTGTTAGAGAAACCCAAAAATGACCATACCTTATAAAAATGAAAATTTATAAATAACAATACACTGAAAATTCCATTTACCATTTCATTTTGCACAAGGATTTTGGAGTAGTGGAGATTCTCATTTTGAGGTGGATCTTGTTTTGTTCACTGCTGGAGCTACGGTTCACTGTTTCGCTTGCCGTTTAGACCAGGTAGATGTCCATCTCTTCTTCTTTCAAGCACATGGTTTCACTTTCATTTTAATAGCATTATTTAATTTAAAATATGAATCCCTAAATTGCCCAAAAAGATCAAAATCAACCTCTTTTAAAAATGATGGAAAAGGGGGATTCTTTTTGCAAAAACGTTATAGAGGAGGATGGCCAAGATGCCAATTCCCTAATGGTTGATTGGATGGGTCGTTTTTGGCAAAGAACCCATGAAAAATCCTTCCATACGCCCACACAGCCACAAAGAAGTCGTTTTGATTTTTTAAACATTTTTATTGTTATATGATGAATGTTAAACGACTAAGGAAGGGCGTAGTGATTGCAAAAGAGGGTGTGATCATTTGAAATGATGTGGGCATTTAGATTTCACTTTTTAAACCGCTTTTAAAAATTGCCAAAATTGCCAAAACGTTGAAATAATGAATTTCTTTATTCTTTTGTTTTGTAGGTGGTTTCGGCGACCATGATTGAGTGGAAAGAAAGAGAACATGAGATGGATGACTTAGCTGCCTTGCGGAGTCCTCACACGCGGGATGCGTTGCGAGCTTGTGGCTTACTAAAGTTCTTCAAATTGCAAAAAATGAAGAAAGAAATTCTATTGCTTGAGCATATGATTGGCCTATGGGATGTTGCAGAGCAAGGATTCCGAATTGGCACACAGCTTTTAACCATTGAGTTAGAAGACGTGTATTTTTTGACTGGACTCTCGAAAAGAGGGGTTCCCATATCTTTTTCCAGACAGAGGGCACTACCTGAGCAAGTGGACGTGTATCTAGCATGCCACTGTATCCCAGGAGCAAGACTGGTAGGGGGTAGGATCCCTATCAAGGATATTCAAGAGCTACCCCTCTGGTCCATACTGTTTTCCATCACGAGCATGATGGGCAGCACTAGCGCACATCTGGCGTCAAGATCGCAGGTGGCTTATGGTGTTCAGTGTTTGGAACCAAAATTATTCAACTGGAATGCAGGGTTCCTTCGAAATGTGAAGGAACAGGTTTCACAGTGCAGGACGGGACATAAGCAGTTTGGTTATGGCTCATTTCTGGTCTCATTTTTTCTAGAGCGCATCCCCCAGATGCAGCCTTAGATAGCACTGGCGGTGCGACCAGTGGATGAACCGAGGATGGAGAGGTGGACTAGTCTGTCTCCAAGGCTAGTATCGGAGTCAGAGTTCCGTTTCACTGAAAATTTCTTTGCCTGGCTGAGACGGTAGTATCTCTAGATAGAGGACTTCCCTTATGCTGAGGTAGATTTCCATGGGAGAATGGATTTGATTTTACCCGTGGGGGAATACTGGGATGTGTCAGGTAAGAGACTGAGCCATACCTTGTCTAGTTTTTGTTTTTTTTTGAGTTTTTTGATGTATATATATATTTTTTTGGGTATGTAGAAGAGTTTTAACAGATGTATTGTTTTCAACATGCAGACAAGGGAGCAGTGCACCTGGTTGATATACCGGTACCAGGACGTCACGGGGGAATTCCGGTTGCAGCAGATCCGGTAGTACCAGTGATAGGTCTCCGGGAGGTTGAGAGAAACCTCCAAGGCCTCATGATGGGCATTCCTCCTTTAAGAAGGAGAGAAGTGCCTTTACATCTGCAGAGGCACACTGTGGGAGTACCAGAGAATATCAATTCTCTACTGAGACACGTAGTTCGCGCGATGATGTGTTACTCGCAGCACAATGTAGTGCGGGAAGATGAGAGTCTCTCCGGTGATCATATTTTTGTATGCCTTGTCAGGCAACGTTGTATGGGTGTAAAGACCCAATATTTTGCTCTTCTACATACTTTTTGNATATATATATATATATATATATATATATATATATATATATATATATATACAGTTTTGATTTTTACAGTGCCAAATGATTTGTACATGATGATGTCTGTGATGTGTTTTAATTTACATGTAATATACAATTTTGCTTTCCTTAAATCTTATATGTGGGTGAGATACCGATCCATGATATAATTAGCTAACGAATCCGAAACACTATTAAGTTCTCTTGGAATGTGTCTATATTCGATGTAATTGAACATTCGTTCAAGACGGAGAAATTGTAAGTGGAGACGTAGCAGGATAGGACTACGAATAGCATAGATACGGTTGAGTTGATAGACCATAAGTTGGGAGTCTAAGTAAATAATGATACGAGAGATACCTAGAGAGGAGGCTTGGGTCAACAGTCCAATGACAATGTGATATTCTGCCATATTGTTGGTTGTTGGTCCTAAGAAGATACCTCCTGAACAAACCACCTCGTCAAATTGGTAAATAACACATGCTGCCGAAGCAATGTTCCGGGTATGTCGACTAGTGCCATCCGCGAACCCGAAAAAGATAGGAAAGGAAGACGTCATTTGCGCATGAAAACACAAGCACAGTCATGAGTGGCAAAGGTAAAGACTCGAGCACGCGAAAGAAATAGACACACCAGACTAAAATACAATAACGTACAAAGTACAGATGCTAGGTGATCTTGGCATAGTACTTTTTAAGGTAAATCTTGTTTCCGGGCTCTCCCAGGGAAATTCCATCATGATCTACTAGTTCATAAGCGCCTCTGTGTAGAACATGCTTTACGATGTAAGGACCGTGCCACATAGGTTCTAACTTTCCTGTCCCCAATTTATCGTGAGCTTGGTCATAAATGAGGACTAAGTCTCCTTCCGAAAAAGTCCAAGGGTGGACAGATTTGTCATATTGACTCTTAATTCATTTTTGATGTGCCTCATTGACGAGAGCAACATCGCGACGTGTTTCGTCCAGCTTGGATAAATACAAGAATCATTCTTCTTCAGCAGAAGCATGGGGTAGGAGTTCTACTTTCAGTTTGAGTGATGGAATCTCACACTCGATTGGTAGGACGGCTTCAATGCCATATACCAATTGGAAAGAAGTAAATCCAGTTGAGGTTTTCACAGATGTACGATAGGCCCAGAGAGCGGAGAAAAGTTGTAAATGCCATGATGTCTTGTTTTCCCCTACAATGCATTGGATCATGGATTTTAGGACTTTGTTGATAGCCTCAACTTGTCCGTTAGCCCGAGGATAGTAAGGGGATGATTTTTCATGGAGAAAACCCAATTTGACATGTAATTCGCTCATCATCTGGTTTTTGAAGTGTGCACCATGATCAGTGACAATGGCACGTGGTACACCAAAACGAGTTATGATATGGTTGAAAATAAACAGATCTGTAGTACGACCATCGTTCAGGAAGGTAGGCATAGCCTTAGCCCATTTGGTGAAGTAGTCGATGGCGACGATGATGTAACCGTGCCCCCTGACTGAGGTAGGCTTACACTGCATGAAATCGATTCCCCACTTAGCAAAGGGGCCGATGGCGATAATGGGGTGCAGCGCAGTAGGGTGGGTGTGTGCCTTCTTGTTAAAGACTTAGCAGGGTGGGCATTTTTTGATGGCCTCGATGCAATATTTGAAAATTGAGGGCCAAAAGTAGCCGACACATAGGATTTTTTGGGCTGTGGCCATCCCGAAAAGGTGACCGCCATAGGCGCCAAGGTGACAATCGTTCAAAATGCGTTCAGCCTCCTCATGAATCAGACATCGTCGAAGGATGGTGTCAATACCACGGCGATACAAGGTGTCGCCGATGATGGGATAACGACAAGAGTGGTGATGAATGCGTCGACGCTCTTCGCAAGAGATGTTGGGCTGAAAACGTTGGGTTTGAAGGTAGAGGAGAATGTCTCCATACCAAGGATCAGAGGTGCTAATGAGGAAGAGAGATTCATCGGGGAGAGGATCTCTAGGTTCAATGTTTTCATCGGCACGAGGGAGAGCACAGATAAGCTCTGCAAATACCAAGGATTTTTTGGCTTTGGCCTTCGTAAACTCAAGATCGAATTCCTGAAGAATAATGATCCATTTAGAATATTTTCCCCAAGTACTTGACGTGTCAAGACGTGGTACATGGGGTTGGAGTCTACGATCACCGTGGTGGTGCGTAATAAGATGTAATGGTGGAATCTCTGGACAGCGATGATGGCTTCCAGAGCCAGTTTCTCGACATGTGAATATCATAGTTTGGGTCTAGATAGACTCTTTCTTAGATAATAAATCACATGTTCTTCGCCGTTAGGGTCCTCCTAAACTAACACCATCGCAATAGTGGAAGTGGAGGTGGCCAAGTAAAGGATATAGTCCTTTGTGTACTCTGGAGGGTGTAACAAGGGAGCATGGGTCAAGGTGTGCTTGAGAGCATTGAATGACCATTGGGCAGTGTCATCCCAGATGAAAGGGGTGTTCTTCTACAGTAACCGCATGAATCCTTTAGTTATCTCAGCGTAGTTGCAGATGAAATGGTGAAGGAAGTTTTCTTTGCCTTGCAAACTTTGGAGTTGGGTTAAGTTGGTGGGTAGGGGTAAGGCTAGAATGGCCTTGATCTTTAAGGGGTCCACCCGGATCCTGTCTTTGGAGACAATGAAATCGATGAGTCGACCGGATTCGACAACAAAAATGCACTTGTGGGGGTTTAAGCGAATACGGTAGAACCGACATCAAATAAAAGTCGCCCGTAAGTGATCAATGTGATCGGATCGATTGGATGAGTGAGCGGGTAAATCGTTGAGGTAAGGCTCTGCGATATGCTTGATATCATGGAAAGATACGACATGGCCCACTGGAAAGTAGCACCAGCATTTTTTAGGCCAAATGGTAACTTTCGATAGGTGAAAGTCCCCCATGGGCAGATAAAGGCTGTCTTATGTTGATTAGCAGGTAAGATTTCAATTTGGTTGTATCCAAAAAATCCATCCATGAAAGAGAAGATTATGCTCCCTACGCAATTATCGATGATTTGGTCGATGAAGGGCGTAGGGTAGTTGTCCTTGGGACAAGCTTTGTTGAGATCTTGATAGTCAACACAAACACGGATGGTCCCTTGTTTTTTGGAAACTAGAACAAGGTTGGAGACCCATTCTGTTAAAGGGATGGAGTAGATAAAGCCAGATTTTAGAAGTTTTTCAACTTTTGCCTTTATAGCTGCGATTTTCTTGGGATGAACCGGGTGAAGCTTTTGTCGAATAGGTTTCGCGTCAGGGTAAGTTTTGATTTCGTATACGATGATTGAAGGGTCGATCCCTGGCATCTCCTCGTAGATCCATGCGAAGACATCACAGAATTCCTTAAACAAAGTGGCGTAAGAGACCACTTCCTCAGGTGTGCAATTAGCACCAAGGTTAATTTTTTCCACGACATCTTCTTTGATCGAAATGTCAATAACGATCGTAGTAGAGATGTTACCTATGTTCCCCTCAAAGAGAGTATCTTGTGTGAGGACGGGAGATTGCGGAGCATTGGTAACATCGAGAGGGAAGATAGAGCGTATGTCTTGGTGAATTTCTTCCAAAGGTGGAAGAAAAGAAGATCGATGATGGTTATCATCCCAAGGCAGATCGTCAATGCTAAGCATTTCCATAATAGATTCGTCTGAAGGAAAAATTTGGGAAATGTAATCGATGGCAGATGACAGGGAATCCAACCATGAGGGCACTGAGTAGGCATCGGGTGCCAATGAATGTGAATTGTTGGAAGAGGGAGAGGAATATTGAATAGCTACGTATGTGGCCTCGGCTGGGCTAAGTGGCATAGTGTCACCGAGCACATCGAATTCTAGAGGACTAGGTACAATCCAAGGATCAGATGATTCCAAGGATTGATAAGGTATAGTCGAGATCATATTGACGGTGGCAATATGACGCGCGGCAGGTGGAAGTGGTGTAGGGAAAGTACCCATAAGGCTAGAATCTTTCAATAAGCCAACACCAACGCTTTCATACGTAACTGGGTGGTCTCCCAAAAAAGGAATGTTGTTGGTGGCAGAGATGCGAGCGTTGGGTTTACAGAAATCAAGCTGATCGACGGTGACAATTTTGCCTTAATGGGGGAATTGTACACATCGAAACACCGACGAAGCAACGACAGTCATAGCATAGAACCAACTTCTTCCGAGTAGTAGTTTGTAATCGAGGGGAGCATCAACCACCTCGAAATCAACGGTAACATCTTTTCCGCCTAACTGAATGGCTAGGGATTGTAATAACCCATGAGGATGAAAACCTCGTCCATCGAAAGCGCGTAACATCGTAGGGGATTTGTTAAGGGCAGGTGATTTTAAGCCTTTCCAATAGGCTAGAGACATGACACAAGTAGAGGCTCCCTCATCCAAGATAGTTTGGTGGATTTGTTGATTGTGAACAACAACATCGATTTGGAAAGCTAGCTGGTGGGAGAGTTGCGGTTGATAATCATCCAGATTAAACGTGAGGTTGTTTGATGACTCATGATCAAAAGCATCGATAGCAGCTAAGAGCGTTCTACGTTGGCTGGGACAGTGTTGTAGAACTTCCAAGGTTGACATAGCACACGGGGCTTGCGCCAAATCTTCTACAATGTTGTAATTTTGGGCAGCCCGTGAATTAGGATTGAAGGTAGATTTTTGGATGGTGCTCTTAGGAGGGCGTAAGATGGATTCAAACGAAGGTTTCTCAATCTGAAGTGGCCCAAATGGAGGGATAACAGATGGAGGATTAACAGAGGATGGTAATGGGTCTGGTGAAGAACCGTTAACAGTCTTTGACTTATCAGGTTTAACTGGTGTGTCATATGTTGCAGAGCAAGTGGTTAAATTAACCCCGTTAAACATGTAAATGTGGGCACTTGTCGAGGCCTCATCATGGGATTGGTTGGAACTGCCCCCTGCAGTGGGGGTTTGAGAAACCAAAGATTGCTGTTGTGGAAAAGGCTGAGTAAGCATAGCGGGTTGTGAATTTCCCTTGAAAAGTTTGGCCACTTCATTGTGCTATGGACAGTCTCGAGTGTAGTGATCGTCACCACAAATGAGACATGGGAATTTTGGTTTTTGTTGTGGTTGTTTTCCGGCAGCAGGGGTTTGCGGTTGAGTTTTGGGTTGTTCATTATTATTGTTCTTCTTGGGTTTGTTTCTCACTTTCTTCTTGCCCCCAGGTTGTTGTGGAGGGGTTGATTGGACCACGTTCACCTCAGAGACCTGAGTTTGAGGGGGGGTAGAAGAGGGTGCAGTCGGACTGGGAGAAGCCGTCGAAGCAAGCCACTGAATCGTTCCAGTAGACTGGGTAGTAGATTGGGTTTTGACGGAGCCAATAACTCCATCCGCATGGGAAGCAAACGATGGTTTGGATGGATCGTTAGTGGCATGGGTAGCGTTCGGTATCAACTCATACAAAGTACCGGACTGTGAATAGGCCAAGTCTAAATACTGAGCTCAGGTGATAGCTTCTTCCTCGGTGACCACACCACCCATGGCAACATCACGAGTGATCTGGGGTAACAATGATTTAGTGAACCATTCTGCTAACAATTGGTCAGGAATGACCACTTTGATTAGCCTTCGTCGTCATCTCCACTCATGAATATGATCAGAGATATGTACGGAAGTTTTCTGACGAAGGGAGGTTAATAGTTCAGTACCTGTCTCGTATCAAATGGGCAGTTGGAAGTGTGTGAGGAAGGACATGGCGAGGAAGTTGAAATCGTGAAAATATGCGTGCGGTAGTTCAATATACCATTTCACCGCGGAACCCGTAAGAGTTCGTTGGAAAATATGTAGATGTATAGAATCATCCATGAGGGAGTTGGATGAACACCACAAATGGAAAGTCATCACGTGGTTGTTTGGGTCTTCTCCAGACTTTCCGTTGAATTTTGGGATATCAGAAGGAAGTTTAGCTGGAATAGCTGGCCAAACCGGAGAATGATAAATAGGATCATTCGTTAGCCGAGACAAGTCTGGAAGGTCCAGGGTAGCTAGAAAAGGTAGTTGTCGGTTAACCTGTGGGTAATGCTGGTGTGGAATGGGGACACCAGTGGGGCCAATCACTGGGTTATGTGGATAATTGTAACTAGTGGGCCCTCTTGTATGAGGTTGGTGTTGACCAGGATACACAGGATTTGAGGTGTTTTGAGAAGCATGTGTGGGCGGAGGATAACCGGATGGGTTTTGAGGGTTATGGGCTGGGTTTGTCATTTGTCCATAAGGAGGTTGTTGCGGAGTCTGAGAATTTTGTCCTGCCGAGAACTATGGGTTTCCTCTGAAAGGGACGTTCCATGGATTAGGTGTGGTAGACACATTTTGTCCATATGGTTGATGGTAGACTCCGAATTGAGGCTGCTCCCCAGCATGAGGGTACCCTCCAAATGGAATTTGTCCTCCAGTCGGAGGATGCCCCCCAGCTTGAGGTAGAGTTCCCAGAATTTGAGAACCAGACGTAAATGACTAACCAGTGCCGCTGAGCGGATTAGGACCACCAAGACCAGTCCCTCCGAGTTGTTGGATAGGTATGGAACTTCCCGGTACAACTTGGGTAGTAGCGGCTTGGGTAGTAGTGGCAGTGAAAGCATTCAGTGCTCTGTACCCAAAAGGGAGTGTAGGTCTTGGTGTTACGGGTGTGCCAATCGCGACTTGGTTAACCACCACATTACCAATGGGAATAGTCGGAATGTGGGGGACTATTGTAGAATGGGTCGTCTGGAGGGGAAGAGTAGGCCTTGGGCCAACAAACGATGTCTCGGACCAACGGGTGGTGTGGCCGTAAAAATGGTGGTACCGATAAAATGGTTTAGGGGTACGGTGTAGGAAATAGGTGCATCAACGCCCATCCCTGTTCCATAAAGATATCGCACCATACGCGGTGGACTTCAAACAATGTCTGCAGTCCAAAAAGGGTCGTCGGCTAAATGTTTTTGAAGAAACCCAGTCGAAATGTCAGAAGGATTGATGACGACAAATTCACCAGCGAAATTCAGTTGGAGGACACGTCGTTCATATCCCTACGGAATGTGGAAAGCTTCCGGAGACTCTGAAACAATTCAAAAATTCTCTAAAGGAGTGGGAACTTCTTCCTAGGAAGTTGTAGTGTCTTGAACCTCGCTCTGTTGAGGAGATTCCTCAGTAGAATGAGGGGGTAAAAGGGTGTTTCCTTCCATATTTTCTGGAGGAAGTCCCTGTAGCCTCCGCGAATGGCATGGAGGGTCGATGTTGGCGAAAAAATATCGGCAAAAAAGATCTATGGCCAACTATCGAAAAGAAACAGCATACGCTAATAGAATCTAAGAATCACAACCAAGCAAACATGACCTTCTCTCGATGCCGTACTAGTTGGTGATGAAATCCAATGTTGCATGATCAAGTCAAGAAGGGGCGGGGATAGGGTGAAACAGTTACAATGGCGACCTGCTTAACGCACTTACGCCTTGGTGTAAGCTTCCACGCAGTAATTGTGGATTTACCCTCGAAGGAGCCTGAGTGATTTTGACCAATGTCTGCTCCAGGTACAGCGAGACTTCCCTTCACTGTCACCTTGTGTAAGACCTTAAACATTATGGCCACTAAGGTTACCAATTCACAGTCAGCCCCTGGGCGGGAACAGTCGACAATCCGATCTGAATGTACGGGCAGGGTATCGAGCCCGAAATCAACTAAAAGGCTTACATGCAGTAATTGTGGATTTACCTTAAAGCGACCCCCATAATATGATCTGACCACCACAATCAGTTGAACCACGGAGGGATAATCTCTGCAACTCACCCGAATGCGACCTTGTGCATAACCCCTGTGTGAGAGGGGGATCCTAGGTAGACTTATATGATAATTGGATTTGACTCTCCCTAACTGAGGATGCTACTATTTGTTTTGGAAACTTTGGAGAGTTATGCTCACAGCCTAATCCAAAGTACTAAGCCTAGTCTACTATTGGAGGAGGATCCTAGAAAAGAAAAATTTCTAGATAATTTTTAATTAGCGTTGATTTTATAGCTATTCTTTACTCAAAAGGGGTGCATGGAAGTGAAACGAATGGAATTATGACTCAATCCCAAAAATGCATAAAAAATGATAATCATTCATTTCTTTTCGATGAACATCTATCTGAGGGAGAGAGAGAGTTCTTTTCCACTAACAAGCACTAATAAGGAATGTCTTCAAACAAATTTTCTTCAATCAAATCTTGATGTGATGCTAAAACTTTTGAGATGCCTTCTAACATGCACAATCAATCATGAAGATGATTTTTATTGTTTGCATATGAATAATGATTAATTAAACACAATGCTCATCTTGCTAATTACTTTTTTGGATGAATGAAAATCAGACCAACACAAGCAAGAATCATACAAACAATACACCCTCTCATTGTGATCAAAACAAGAAGCGAAAAAAAGAAACAATCAAAGAGAAATCAAACGTCACACCCAAAAGAAAAAATCGAAGAACAATGATCTTAACTAAAACCAAATGAAAAGATTTGTAGGCCTTTGATGACTTTCACCAGAGTTTTTCGCTTAGTCCAAAAAGAGACAAAGACAATGCATGGGTTTCAAACTCCAAATGGCAGAAAAACTCAACAACAGTAGTGAAGAAGGCTACAAAATCCAAACAACAAGATGTTTGTTCTTCAAGAAAAAGGCAGATGTCAAAGCTGGAAAGAAGAAGGATTGACTCACAAGGTGACCCAACAAGAGAGACACAGAGGAAAAACCTTGAAAAAACAATTCTGGAAGGTTTATTGGCCAAAGGAGGGCTGGTGCTCTGTTGTCAAGGACAAGGAGCATTATAGTGCTCTGTGTAAGGCTATTAGGGAGCGTTGGCGCTCTGTTAACACAGGGACAGGGGCGCCAGGTTCAGAAAGCTCCTAAAAGTCTCAAAAAATCCAAAAATTGTAATTCAATCTCGACAATTAGGCTGAGTGTGATGGGGTAGGGAGCCAATCAGCTCATGAAACCAATCAAAAGAGGAGTGAACCAGGTCTGAAAAAATCAAGGGGTAGAACAAGGTCAATGAGGAGAAATCAAAACAAGAAGTTTCGATTTGAGGCTATCTCCCCAGTGGAGTCGCCAGTTTCTGTTGTAGGAAAATTTCCCTGCGGACAGGTAGATTGCCTCAAAGAGCTTGACCCTAACTCTAAGACATAAAATGCTTAACGTGGACATTGACTTCCTTTCAAATCTACACAAACTAATACATGAGAAGGAGGGAGAATAGGGGTACCTCTTTATCGACGTTTGTCCCTGCACGCTCCGAGTTGAGCTCCGATCCTTTTCTCCTCGCTGAGTCCTGTAGACAAACAAGATACGACCACTTCCTACTCTATTGATATTAGCTTGAAAATAGATCTATCTATCAATGATAAGTTCATGTAACATCAGACACAAACTAGAAAGAAACAGGCTAAGAATGTCATATTAATGAGAGTAATGATAGCAGTACTTACAATCGTAGATGCGAATGCGACAACTTCGTCAAGTCCCCTTCGTCTAACCCTTGCTTGAAAGATCCACAACCTGGATGACAATAGCTTCACTGATCGCTCTCCTTTGGCTGACTGTGTGTTTCCTATGAGATCATAGGTTTCATGCTAGCAATTCTTCCCCCTTTTCACCATCATAGAGCTTGCTTATATAGGTTAAGAGGAGCTTAACCTCTTGAGTTATCTTTAGAACAAGTTGAGGAACTCCCTCCTTAGATCAGGGATCTCCTGATGGAACCAAGAATTTGAATGCAACTGCCTTCTAAACTTGAGAGATCCTCCCCTTATTCTCCTCAACGGGCCAACTACTGCCTCAGATTAGACAGCGCTCCCTCAAAAGGGGCATCAAAGCATTGTAGCGCTCCCTAGGAAGCTTGAGGGAAGCGCCAGTGCTCCAAAGGTGGATAACGCTCCTTCAGAGGGGTAGACATGCGTTATAACGCTCCCTGAGGCCTTATAGGGGAGCGCCAATGCTCCTTAGGCTGATGTAGGGGAGCGCTCACCCTCAAAACCCTTGTTTAAGAGCTCCTTTCAGGTGATAAGAGTTCCTTGACTTCAGTTAATCAATTTTCCTTTCTCCAAATAAAGTGTATGAGATGTCTTAAGTGCCTCCTTAGTGTCGTCATTATGGCAGTATGCTTTGAACAACGTTTGCGACACTTGTGAACAACTTGTGACACTTGCGAAAGTTGTAAGGAAGATGCGACACTTACGACAGTTGAGAGGAACATGCGACATTTATCCAGTTGAGTAATTTTGATGTGTAACAGTGAGGTCACCGCCATTGGTCATATGCTATAAAGAGTTTTTAAAGGAAATGATAATATGTCGCTATAGTTGTTATAGCTTGTGGTCCTGTAATGCAAGGTTACACGAAATGGCTTGAAGGAAGTGCCTCCATAATATCTGGTCTTTGTGAAATTAATGAAGATTCGTGAACAAGTATAAAGGATAAAATTGATCCATGCTGTGATCAATTTATGAAAGGTATTCACAGTAAAGATAATTAAAATGTGATCAACTAATGACAAACAAAAATGAACTGATATACAGTCATGATTAAAAGAGAATCAAAACATGAAAATATGAATAAAGAATAAAAAGGAAAAATGATATTAATTAAAGTTTAGATTATCATTTTAAATGAAAAGGTGCAATGGTTCAAATAAAGGGACACGATGTTTTAAATTTCACACCTGTTTGAAGATTATATAAACAAGAAAAGTGGTGAGAAGATAGTGTCTCTGTGGTTCATATTAGATGATCGAGAACAAGAGAAGAGTCCAAGATGAAGAACTGTTTGTTCTAAGGTGCCTTCCAATGTCTTATTGAAGATCAAGAACATAAGAAGACAGAGCAGTAGTTATGCAATCCGGTACTTGATACAGAAGACCATACAAGCAAAGGTTGCAACAGACAAGTAGAAATACAACAATGGTTGTATGAGTCAAATTCAATGAAGAGTAGAAGAGATTGAATTTCATTATAAACTAAGGGTGGTTGGGTGGTGCAAGGGAAGGTTAGAGCCTGCAGGAGAGTTGGTGCTTCCTTATCAGTTGTAGCTGACTAAACAGGGGGTCGAATCTTCCTACCAGTTGGTGCTGGTGAACAGAGGGAGTTGGTGCTTCCTTGTTAGTTGTGGATGACTAAACAGGGGGTCTAAGCCTCCTACCAATTGGTGCTGGTGAATGAGGGTGTGGGTGCATCCTTCCAGTTGTAGCTAGTAAATGGGGTGTGGCAGCATCCCTTCAGCTGTAGCTGAAGAAACTTGGGGAATGTCTCTCCATCAAGTTGTATCTTGAAAACAGTTTTGTAAAAAAATGTTTTATTAAAGAGAAAAGAGTTGGTGATTTTCCCTGTTGGGTTCCACAATAAAATATTGTGTTCATAAGGGTTTGTTGTTCATCATATATTGCTTAATTGAATAATTAATATGTGTGCTTAATATGGATGAAGATAAAAAGAAAAATTAGGCAATACTGATTCACCCTCCCCCCCTCTCAGTATTGCTAGATATTCCATCATATTCATTACCTAAATTGCATATAGTTGACATCCCTTTCTTGTTGGATTAATGGGAGGGGGGGTGAATCAGTAAAAGAGAAATTTAATCCTTTTTAACCATATAATCCAACTGTTATATCAATGAATCATTATCATCCAATAACTGCAGAGTAAATAAGCAATGAAAAAATGAACAAACATACACATACACAGTACACCGGTGTTTTACGTGGAAACCCAAATTGGGAGAAAACCATGGAATGATTTTTCTTATATGTCTTGAAGAATTACATTCATTGGAAGCACCAACTTCCTTTGTTTTCCAGCTGCAACTGGAAGGAGACTCTAACCCCCTAGTTTCTCAAGCTACAACCTAAGGGAAGCTCCAACTCCCCAATTCTCTGGCTACAACCAGAAGGAGGCTACAACCCCCTATGTTCTCTGACTACAAATGGAAGGTGGCTACAACCACCTATCCTTGCCCCGTCCTGCCACCCTAAAGTAGAAGTAGAATGATGGAACCAATGTCAACATGTCACTATGAGATATACCACTATAAACCTATTCCAATAAATCTGAACCATGCATCAACCATGGATCAACCTGTGCCTCAACCTGTAATCAACCTGTTCCATAAACACGTGCATCAACCATGCACCAACCTGTACCAAATAACCTGTAATCAACCTGTACCATAAACAAGTGCATCCAATGATCAGAATCTGGACCAAGGGGCAAATTTTAGCTCAAAAATCAACGTTCTTAGAATTGCCTCAAAACGAACGAGAGAGTATCCCTCATCATCACGAATCCAACAAAACTCATTTCGTCTCAAACGAACTTCGGGAGTGAGAGATATCGCGATTTGTTCGAATCGCCAAACAGGTAAAAAAAAAATGAGCACTAACTGTGCAGTCCGTACAGGTTGACGTGGCATTGGTGACGTGGCATAAACATACACTGACGTGGATTGATCATACATGCTGATGTGGTAGATTCTGGTTGGCAGACGTTGGATGAATCCTATGTCGACACGTGACAGTTTTTTGGTCAATGGTTGGGTGCCATGTGGCCCAGTTATGGGCTGCCACGTGGCACCCCTTTATTGGCTATGGTGGTTAGTTCAAAAGTTTTTGGAGTTTGTGGGGATCGAACCCCGAACCTCCTCTCTCATCCAAGCTTTAACAAAGTCCTCCCTACCAACACACCACGCACTGTTGCTTGTTATATGAACAAGTTAATATGTATTTAAGTTTGGTTTTTTGTTAAGTTGGCGGGGGGTCGAGCCGGGACTTAGCCCCAGCCCACAATTATATTGCGCATTATCATATGACCGAAGTAAATGAAATGGCACATTATGAACGGTTTAAAAATTGCAAACCCGTGGTTATATTGTGTTACCATATGACCCTTACCAAAGGTTTACGCGGGAGTCAGCCTACCATACAAATGGCTAGCCCGCGGTTTTGTGGATTGTTACATGTGACCATTGCATGTGTAAATGCGTGCAAATATAACAGAGCCCGTGGTTCTATCATGTTATATATGACCATGACATAGCATTTGCGCGGGAGTTGTTGTTTATACACGGAGCCAGCCCCCGGTCGCACTAACTCTACCATACGATCATTGTGCACGGGGTTTTCAACTATTGGCTCGTCATTTTATGTATGTTCGCATGTGACCTTAACCGGGCACGCTGGGTTTTGAAATTGGTTCAAATGATTTCATTTGTGCCCACCACTTGTCACTTGCACGTTGAACGGTGGCAACGGGTATCTCTTTATGCGCGGGGAATGTGGCCACATGGCCCCATGTGCCCAACACCTCCGAGGTTATGGAGCTTAGTTCCCTAATTGTTCGACAAATTGGTGCATTTTGTGGAGATGCGTGTGGGTGCTGAGTTTAGGCATGGGAAACGCCTAGAATCCAGGTTACTCACACACAGGTGTGAAATGGAAAACGAGAGACAACGAGCTTGAAGGAGGAAAATGGCAGGAGGCCTAACTTCTTCATATTTTGGCCAAATGAGGTGCCGAAAAAGCCCAGCTAGGGGTTTTTGGATGTTATGAATCCATTGGCACTATTTTCACAGCCATTTGAAGACTTCTTTTGTAGGTTTTTCACCATTGAAGTTTGAGGAAGCTCTAGGGAGCTTGAAGCCCTCATTGTTTGAGGCCATGCTCAGATAAGCCCTAGTCTATTTTCTGTGACTGAATAGTCATTTTTGACTAATTGTAATGCTCTGAACACATTGGGATATGTTTCAGATCCATTGGAGGACTTTTACAGGTGTTTTTTCCACAAAGAATCTCAGGGAAGCTTAAAGGCCACATGTAGAAGAGGTCATGATTGGATGATACAAGATCCATTTTCAGAGTTCTATTAGCCATTTTTGGGGTTTTTATGTATTCTTAACCCAATGGTACAGTCTGTAAATCCATTGGATTTGAGCAGCAGCTTGTAAAAGAACATTTGACAAACTAATCCCAGAGAGCCAAGTCCATTGAAGGAGGCTCAAGGAGATGTAACCCAGAGAGGGGTGAACTCCTTTATCATCTTGTTATTGTTGTGAGCTTGATGGGTTATTTGTTGCAAGTGATGTTGCTGTGTATTTGTTTAAAGCACATATTTAACCTTTTAAAAGAACATTTCCTCACACATGAACATTGAAAAGAAGAAGCATGAACTTAACACATAAACCATCTTGCA
>ML787849.1:56088-93859 GCA_009831015.1 Picea engelmannii | reverse complement strand
ATACCAGAATTTATTTATGAAAAATACCCATCGATTTCATATTGATTTCACAATTATTTATTTTTGAACTAATGCGAGACGTTTTCTTTGGATAATCTAAAACACAGGGTTTGAGTCAAAGTTTTGTTCATCGACAATTCATAGTTGATCACCGATTTTATTATTTGTAATCATATTACTTACGTGAATCTCAGATTTAAGATTTTAGTCTGTACACACACGAGTATATAATTAAACACATCCAGATTTGGAGTGCCTTCCTCAATATTCTTTATAATTTTATTTGATTCATTTTATCAGGATTAACTTTATAGATATGTTGAACTAATCATGGGTCTCTGTTTATGTGAACCCATCTGGCTATACTCCTTCACCTTCAACCTTACACAAATTGTCAATCCTCAATGCAGAGTAACATATTCGTTTGCAACTTTGTTTTGGAAAATACACACAGGTCTAAGTATTATTTACTTATCTTAAGATTTTTATTCCTAATTGATTTAACTTGGCTAAATATAATTCTAATTTCTTTATTTATCCATTTCTCCATTTCTTCAGATTGTGCTTTTATCGTAAGTGTGAATCTGAGGATGGAAGTGTTAGAATTAATGGTTACAATAGAATTAGTTTGAGGATTTGTTGGAGTCTGTTGAGATATTCTCTCAACTCCTTCACCCACGTTTAGAATTAGTTAGATCTCATTTTAACTATATATACATATGTAACTCTGTGTAAGTGAATAATACAAATCATTATTGTGTGTGTTATTCATGTGTGCCTCTGCTCTCTTAAATTCTGTCAGGAAGGACTGAAAAAGGTATATGGGTTCCTTTCCTAAGTTAACAATTGCAAAAGAACAGTGAAGCGATTCACTTTTCCATAGTTTGACATTATTCAATCTTATGGTATTTAATTCCTGAAATATTATATACCATTTAGTTGTAATTCAAACTAATTCATATATATATATATATATATATATATATATATATATTTATATTTATATTTGTTTACACTTCTTCATCGAAACATGTGAGAAATTTCTGATTCTTAGATTTAATAATTTCATTCATAACTTTCTGTATTTATTTCTATTCTATTTCAAGTATCTAACTTTGAATAGAGAAAAAACAAATAATTATGTAACAACTTTTGTATAGTACTATACATTCCTTATTGTGTTATGTATTTTATTGGAAGGTTTTTATCTTAGAATATTTAGATCTATTTCTCTATCTACTAAACATCACCAAAAAATCCATTTTATGCAATCACTCACTAATTGTAACTATCACTAGTATACAATACTTTTCATTCTAGACTTTTATTAAAGAAAATACTGTAGTAATGTATCTACTTTCAATATTGTATAATACTACACAATTTCACCAATAACATTAAGCTCAACCATTAAATTTAAAAATAATTTAAAGAAAAACTAATAAACAAAAGGAGCATCCAAGTTCTATCGAGTCATAGAATGGATCATCCAAATCACTTGATCCAGACACCCCCAATCATGGTCATGAATCCATAAGGGAGAATGAGCCTCTTGTTCTAGGAAATTTTGTGTCTTCATTTTTTTCCTAACACCTAAGTTCTCACACAACAACTTTCTTGGTTTTTTCCCTGTTATTTCAACAACAATGCTTTTATTCTTTTCCACAGTAAATTCATTTTCTTTCCCCACATGCTAAGCAACGTCTTGCCTCCCACACATGTTTATTTATATTTCTTTCCCAGGTCTTAGTTTCCTAAATCTCTTTTCCCTCCTTGGGAAATTAGTAGCTTTGGAAATCCATGATTTTCACGGTGTTTCAATCACCAAAATTGACTTCTGACACACACCCTTTCATGCCCAGGGTTGGCTCCAACTTTTTCCCCACTCATGGATTCATGACCATCTCTTTTTAACTTGGTTATTCCTTCTGTCTCCTTTATTAATTAAATAAAAATATTTTCTCTTACATCTGTCCAACAAATAAGGACATTTGGCGAGTCAATATCTTGCAAAATAATAATACTAATAACTATTAATTTTCTACTACTAATTACAATTTTGAATTTTCCACTTAAGGAAATTATGGACATTACATGTTATTATTTTCTTGGACAGTAGTATGCTTTGGACAAATTGATTATTCATGATTATTGGATATTTTCACATCAATATTCTTTTTGGGGAAGTTGATGGTATATTTATTTTGACATATTTTTGACATCTTTTTTTACTTAGACAACACTATGATATATTTATTTTCAATAAATATATTTATCATTTGGGAGTCACAAGGATGTTTATAAATATTTCTAATAACACATATTTATGGGATATGTGCTATGTTGATAATTAAATGGATGTTGAATGCTATTAATTTGTGTCTATTTTTAAGGAGAAAGAAGGGGGATATGTCTAAAGTTCAACTGGTCTTTAGGAGGTCCCCACCTATTAAATAGTATTTATTTTATCCTTATCATTAAATATAATTATTATTCAATTATGATTTATCCTCATGAACTAAAATTAGTTAATGACTTAACTAAAAGTAGTTAAACTTATCAAACTACTTTTGAGAGAATAAAAGAGAACTCAAGGGACAAGCTAAACGAAGAGGATTGATAGAGATAAAAAGCGTGATAAGATATTCTCTTGCTTCTTAAGTGAGATTAATTTACTATTCCGTTCATACCTAAAATACATAAGTTCTAAAGTCCCTGAGGTGTAGGAAAGTCGGTGACGGAGTGTGTTGTTAAGCCACTCTGTGATGTTAAAGTCACCTGTTTGAAACATGCGGGGACAAAAAATCCAACCATGTTAAGGGTTGGTCTGGATCAGGCCGGGTGCGATCCCCGGGTGATTTTGACGGCTTAGATGCCCCTGAGTCGCGGTTTCTCAAGCCACAGGTTAATCGCGTAGCCAACAGGTCCCGCACAAATTAACAAACAAAAATAAATAAATACATAAGTTCTAAGAACTTCAAGTATTGATTATTGATTTGTCGATATACTTCACAAGGATGATCACCTATCGTTGGTAGTCTATGGGTTCTTATTATATTTTTGGATTAGTTTTCAGTACTAATTAAGGATTTTGTGCAGAGTTAGGGCAATGGCATTTGTAAATGTTGTTGTTTTTATTTCATATTTAAATAAATAAAATTTTTGGATGGTTTTGAAGTCTCATTTGAGTTTCTGTGTAATCTTATATCAGATTTTTATTTCTAAAGTTGTTCAAAAAAATTTAAAAATATTTTCTGTTAAAAATATTTTATTTTTCTTTAACATAATACAATAATATAAGACAACAATAATTCCAAGGATATTTTTCTTGAGGATTAGTTGAATTACTATTTATCTCTATCCAGGAATAATTTGAAAATGTTGGTAGTAGGATAAGGTCATTTCTTTTCATCAACATAACCTAGCAATGTTACAAGAACATTTTTTTTTTTATGAATTATACGAGTTTTCCATACATAAAAGTTAGATATTCTAGAATATTATTTCATTTCCTACATTTCAATTTTCCAATAAGTTTTGTGTGTTCCTCTAATAATTCCTCCTAGTCAACATATTAATATTTTTCTAGATTTCCATTCCAACTAATTTGACATGAGAGGGAATAATTATCTTGAACCATCCCATAACATAGTGTGAAAATAAGTTTCATCCGTGTAGGGAAATCTTATTATGCACATAAAAGATATTTAAAACACTTATGACAACTATAAATAAAAAAATAATTGTTCCCTTAAATTAATCAATACAAATGTTAAATCACTTCAGAATTCATCCTTAACTTATTTCAACCCATACCATACTGTGTCAATAAGTTTCATCCCTCTAGGGAAATATTGTAATTCATATATATTTTATTTTGAAGACCCTTATGACAGCTGGAAATACAACACCAAATACTCCCTTAGCTTCTTCAATACACATGTTAAATCCCTTAAACTTTAAGCCTTAACTTATGTCAAATTAGCAAGACATATAAGTGTTGGAAATTACTAAAACATAAAGAGGTAGATAGCTGAAAATGAAATATGCGATTTACACAAATATTATATATATGTAAATTTAATTAATATGTATAAATATGAAGTTTATGTGCATACCATAGTCTTATTGCAAGGCTAGTATAGTCCTCTCTCTTTACAAAATCCAAGCTAGGGAAAATAAAGAAAACCCTAACTCACACCAAGTATATCCAATGAGGTGCACCACTCAAGCATGTCCTCTAAGGAAAGACATATTCTCTTCAAAAGTACAACCTAGGGTTTAATCTAAAAACAAATTCTCCAAGTGTCCAAAGGATGAAACCCTAACCCTAGTATTCATTATTCTCCAAGAATCTTAAGAGATCGTAGCGACTCTAAGAGAGAGAGAGAGATAGTACATAAGAATATCCTGGAGAGAGGGGAATAAAAGTGTGCTACTCCTAGACACATATTTAACATAAGTTTGATAAGTAATGTGTGCTTCAATGTAGAAATACCATCGTCTCCAACATCTTCTTCACAAGAGTAAAACCCGGTTTCTCACAAGACAAAGATCCCAACAAAGTTGAGCTATTTCGGTTTCATAACCTCTCCTAGGATTTTCTCGGGAACCCTATCTTTTCACTTCAAGAAGATAAGTAAAATGATAAAAGTATAATGATGATGATGAATGAAATTATTATCTCCTTCCTTAATACATATGAGAAGTAAGGTAGGACAACAATACATATGTGGGATTATTCTTTTACTAGTAGGATACAAAGACACATGTTGTATCAAACATGTGGCTACACTCCAAGGGTACACATGTCAAGCTCCAAGGTATTTTATTAAAAAAAAATCTCTAAATCCAAGGGAACCCCATGATGTGTGTGCAATTCTCCTCATATAATCATCCAAATACCCTAATGAACACCCTAATACATGTAATCCAATGGGTAGATTACCCTATATGAACATTGTCATAACCTAGATGTCCCCAAGTCAACTCTAAGTATCGATGCAAGAGTCAAAGACACCCCATCTTGTCTAGTGCCCAATTCCCTCCTCCAAGATGCTAAAAAATCCTTCTCCAATTTACAACATTAAAGCAACCTCATTCATGTGGAAAACATGTATAACATCACTAAATTTTTTGGAGATCTCAAAAGCCCCAAATAATAATGGCATGCAATCACCTAACTCGGGTCAAAAAACCACCATGTAATCCATATAGAATGTGCAAATCCATCATATAGTATTTTTAATGTGAAAATACATCGCAAACCGTCAAGGTATGATCATACAACATGTACCCTAAATATCATGAATCACCACCAAACATGGTGTAAACACATTTAGAGTAACCCCAAAAGGTAACAAAAACCATCTTTGATCTTCAACAGTGTCTATCTTCACAACAATGAGGACTATTTATCTTTTATTCTTAAATTCAAATGCAAGTATATCTATGTTTAGATTTAGATAAGAATAACAATGGGGAATGGTGAATAAATACTAAATGGTCCTAAAGCTTTGCTAGATTAGGTCTTTTCTTTAACTATATGATGAAAGCATACAAGCCACTCTAGAAAAAAATAGTCAAATTAATTTCTAGTTGTCTCACACCTAATATGTTTCTCTTAGTGTGTAACACAAGGTAACTATGAGGTGTTTAAATACTAATAAATAGAGAAAACAAACATACCTCACTAGTAAGGTTAGGAATTTGTCCCTTTATCACTCATCAATGAATCCTTCTACCATGTTTAGTAAAATTCCAAATTCTACCAAATGAAAAAATACAGCGTTCTTACCTAATCACATATGAAAGAAAAGTTAATGGAGGTATGATTTAAGATGCATTATTTTGAAATTTCTTGAATATGTTTTAATTAAATTATTTTGCATACAATTTGTTCATAGGGTCGGTAACTTCCCTACTTTTCACTACAATAATATTGTCTTTATTTAGATATATTTATTGAAATAGACGCTTACAAATATAGAGCTAACCTAGTTACTATGTGTATCTTTCTTGGTTGTGGTGAGAAATAGGAGGTCCCACCTATACAACCTATGGAAAACCCACTCTCCTTAAAAGGCTACCTTTTATTAAACCTCTCCATAGAAAATAGAACATTACTTACAAGCTTTTAATTCTAAAAGTTTTGCTCTACATCTACAATTTTTAGGATCACTTTGATAGAATCATTTTCTCATTCTACACTTATTTCCCTCAACTTAAAAAAAAAACATCCTTCTACACAATATGTTTTAACTCCTAGTAAAACTACATTAATATTAAAAATGATTGATATATGTAAATTCTAACTTTTATACTAAATTAACCAATATGTTTTTTTTTTGTTTTGTTTGCTAGTTTGTCCGTGACCTGCGGGACTAGCCTGTGGGTGAGAAATCGTGACTCAGGGGCATCTAAGCCGTCAAAATCACCCGGGGATCGCACCTATCCCAAGCCACACCAACCCTTAACATGGCTGGATGTTTTGTCCCCATACGTTTCGAACTGGTGACTTTAACATCATGGAGTGCCTTAACAGCACACTCCGTCATCGACTGTCCTACACCTCGGGGACTACCAATATGTTAAAAAACACGAAATTATTCATTATTTAATTTATATCCTTTTTTTGTCTTTTTTCACGCGAAAAAAACAATTTCACTCTTATTCTATTAGAATTAAATGAAACTTTCTATTACATAAGGATCAATAAAGTATTGATCAAAAATAGATCTGTAGTCTCTCCTTCCTATCTCATTTTTAACAAGTAGTAAAGTCTACAAAAAACATATAGTGGCATTTACAAAAATATCAAAATTGGTACATCTATAATGTTCCAAACTAGAAACTGTAAAGTTTATCTACATAGACAGTAGTTCCATCAACAAGTTCTTCATAATAGAGCCAACCAATATTTCCTTTGAGGGCCTTCTTGGAGAGGTTGTCTCCTACTTTGTTGAACTGTCTATGTACATGAATAAATTTGATAGATTCAAATTTTTCCTTTAAAATCTAATCTTTTCCTTCCAGTATTTGAGATATATCAGGTTCAGGATGGATTTGGAGTTTATCCAATCAATAGTGACCTTGGAATTGCCAACAACCGTCATCTTTTTTATGGAAAAATTAGAAGAGAGTAATAATAAACCCCATGAGCCGAGGAGTTTGTCTTTAATATTCTTTCCATTTCCATCTGCAAAGTGAGCTTTGACTAAGTGATCTGCATTGATTTTTAAGTAGATTCCAATGCCACATACATTATCATCAGTTGCTCCATCAAAAACACCAATAGGAGTATCATAAAAAAAGATTGGATTTAAAATATATTCCATTCTGTCTTCCTCCTCTTTGATTGTGTAATCTTTGACTGAGAGGATAATTTTGGTGAAAATCATAGGATCCATTCTATTCCAGTTTTCAAACAGTATTTTGTTTCTGAATTTCCAAATGCCCCAAATGACCAATCAATGAATATATCTCAATTTTGGGAATTGTATAAACCAGAGCTTCAAGTTTTCCTCTATGGAAGAGCAATTTCATTCTCCTTCAATATTAAACAATTTAATAACTTAAGACCAAATGTTTTGAGTTTTGGGACAGTCCACAAAAATATGGGTTGTAGTTTCTTCATTCCTTAAATAGAGACAACATACAAAGGGACTTATACCTCCTCTTTTTTTGTAATTCACTCCAGAGAGAATGCAGTCATTTAAACACAATCACATAAAGAAAATTATCTTAACTAGAATGTTCACTTCCCAGATAGATTTGAACCACCATCTTTCTTCTTCAATATGGATTGTGTATAAGATGGAATGATATGCTATGTTTGCAGTCACTTCACATGTCAATCTGTTCCATGACCAAACAATCTTATCATTTGTATTTTTAAGGTGGATACCACTTCTCTTTAATATTGTTACAAAGTTTTCCCATTCAGTTTTCAGTACATCTGATAATCCAAGATGATTAGACTCTAACCAAATATGATTTGATCCAGAAACATCACGTACAGTTGCTTGTGCTATAGTGAAAATGTTTGAGCTATTTAAAAACTAGATTAGTGGAGTTGACCGTTTAAAAGAATATTTGCAACCAATAAAAGGGTCATGTCCTAAAACAACTCGATTACATGAACCTATCTACCATCCAAGCCACCTTTTGATGACCGAGAAAGAGCACATAACGTTTTTCCAAATGATAGAAGTTCCCTGGGATTTTTGATCATCTCTTCGCAGCTAGGAAATAATATCAACTCCTTTTAAATATTTTTTGTTTAGAACTATATTCCACAGACCTGTTCCAAATAAACCTCTCTTGCATGATTTGCAGCCAATGATTATGCAAACCAAGAGATATTCTTTATGCCCCATCCTCCATAATATTTTGGTCTGGCAATATTTTTCCATTTTCTAAGATGATATCATGAGCCTTTTTTCCCTCCCTTCGAGATGAAGTTAGTAATGAGTAGCTGAATATGGTGGAGAATAGAGGAGGGGATTTTAACAAGGCTAATCCAATAAATAGGGATGCTCTGGAGAACATAATTGGCTAAGGTGAGTTTGCCTCCTAAATAAATCCAACGAAAGGTCCAATTTCCAATCCTTTTTTCAATCTTCTTTAGTAACTACAACCAATCATTCACTCTATAATTATTGGGTTTAAGGAAAAAACCCAAATATTTCATACCATGATCAAGGATCTCAATCTAAATATTAAAGGCTATAGTCAAACTGTGTTCTAGGTTCTGATCTATGTTTTGAACAAGAAAACACGACTTCTGACAATTTACAACCATTCTAGAGGGAAAACAAAAATTTGAGAGGATAGTTTTAAAGGAAAACCAATCATCAAGTTTTCCATCTCCAAGAATGAGTACATCATCAATAAAGAAGAGATGTGAAATAAAAGTGCTAACAAAAACTTTTAGGCCTTGAAAATATCCTTTGTTCACGGCTTGAATCATCATTCTACTTCAACATTAAAAAACCATAAGGAATAGTAAAGGAGACAGGGGAAACCTTGTCGCAATCCACGATGGATTTTGAAGAAATCAATTGGAACACCGTTAACTAGAACAGTCGTGTTGAATGAGGTGATACAACCCATAATCCATTGAGAAACTCTCCAATTTAAACCAATATGATCTAGTAGCAATCTAAGGAATTTCCAACTCACTTTATCGCAAGCCTTCTTTAAATCAAGCTTCAGAATAACTGTACTTTGCTTCCTCGTCTTTGCAGAGTTTAATAATTCTTGAGTGATTCCAACAACATCAAAGATCAGTGTATCCTTGAGAAAATCGAATTGCTCATGATAAATTCAAGATACTAATTTATCTTTGATCCAAGAGGCTATGATTTTTTAAATAACTTTATAGAAAAAATTGCACAATGCAATAGGTATAAAATCATTAAAGGTAACATGCCTACTAATTTTTGGAATGAGAGAGTAAAAGGTTGCATTTAGAACCCCTAGAATTTGGCCTGTGCATCTAGATTCCTCCACAACATTGAGTAAATCCTCACCCATAATGTCGAAGAAGGTATGAAAAATTTATTGTGTCCAACCTTCTTCAAGGTATGAAAAATTTCTTCAATCGAAACAGCCTTGATGATCTCCTCATTATCATCATCATTAAATAAATGGGGGACATTTTTTAGAACTTCAATTTCAAGGTCAATGTCTTCAAAATCTATAGCACAATATTGTGCTTTAAAGTGATTAAAATACATCTCTTTTAACTAAGATTCATTTTATTTCTGATTCCCTTCCTCATCTGAAAGGTCCCAAATTGTATTAAGACTTCTTCTCTGAGAGGAAAATTTGTGAAAAAATTTAGTATTTTTGTCTCCTTTCTCAATCCAGATAGCCCGACTCATGAGTCTCTAGGAGGATTCTTCAATAGAGATTATAGAATCCTTCCTATGTTTGAGTGATTTTAATAAGTCCAAATCTTCTTGCTCGAAAATCTATGAAGGGCACCTTTTAAAGATTTTGGACAACTGTTGTTCAATGGAAATTAATTCTGCACTAAGTTCATTCTTTTATGTGATCTGCCAATTTATAACAAAACTTTTCAAATGATTAAGCTTGGAACAAAGAAGAAGGATTGAAGAATTTTCTGTCCCACTTTTCATCTCATCCCAGGTGGATCGAACCAAAGAAAGGAAGCCCAGATCTGTAATCCACGTGTTGTTGAATTTGAAAGGAGGGGCAACAGAGCGGGAAGCCACTTCGAATTGAAAACAGACTGAATTGTGATCAAAGATAGTATAATTTACAAACCAAGTGAAAAAATTGCAGTGATTATCAAGAATCTTTGTATCTAAAAGGAAACAGTTCAATATTTTAGAAATACCTGTAGAACCTGCTCTACCATTCCTCCAGGTTGAAGACAGAACGGATGGTTGAATGTCCATTAATCCTGAGCTGTGAAGGATATTAGAAAAGAAATCGGCCAGAGGGTCAATATGAGCCATGTTTCCCCACACTTCTCTGGAAGATAAGGTGAAGTTAAGGTCACCTCCAATAATAATATTATCCTCACAAAACAGCCCGGGATCTGAAATTTGTTGCCAGAAAGACTCTCTATCTTTGTAGGGTGCCTAACAATTAAGTAGTTTAATTGTTTCCTTTGAGTGCTTTAATATGGCTTCCAAGAAAATACCTGCAACTATGCCAAAAGAAAAAACCTTAGCACAAGCTGGGCTCCAACCAGTAAGGATACCTTCAGAGCGTCCTTGTGAATCTAGAGCAAAAACATTCCAGTGTCGCAGACAATGAAGAAAGAGGGATTTATACTTTTCACCCTCCACCAATGTTTCTTGAATAAAAACAATGTCAGGTTTGATTTGTTGAAGCAACAGTTTGAGGGAGGCGATTTTAGTGGGGCCCCCAAACCCACAAAGATTCAATGAACAATAATCAATAAGAAATGCCATGTAGCGGCTGGCTTTCTCTAAGGGCCAAAGAGGTGGATCTGTTGTGATCAGAGGAAGGGGAAGCATTCAAGGGTAGGGGAAAGGTAGAGGCAGGTTTTATGTTAGCAAAATTTGAAAGTCCACCATCTATTGACCCGAGAGGATTTTTAGGGTGATGGATACAAGATTTTTTTCGAACAGTCACATTAGAACGATCAATAGGAAGGGGCGTAGATAGATTGGTAACAGGGAGGGGGATGGGAGATAAGGGTGTGATTTAAAGGGTCAAAGGGATCCTAAAAATTGAAGATGGGGAAGGGTTAACCGAAAGGTTTGTAGGGGATAAGGTTTTATGGGGAGAAACATCAACAAGTAAAGCAGGGGGAGTTCCAGATAAAACATGAACAAAGGAGGGGCTAAAGTCAGGGAGGTTGTGCTCAGGATGGGGTAGCAAAGACCGTGAGTAGTCCAACGGGTCAAAGGTCTCTGAGGGATCAAGAGAAAAAGGTGGCGAGTTGCATATATTAAGGTCAGCAGAGATGATACCAGATTGAAGCCCCGAATCTTCCAATATTTTCATGAGGAGATCCGAGAAACCTCCAAAAATCTCTAACTCCCAATTTTCATTATTTTTTTTTTAAATATTTTTTTCTGCAGAGATTTTTTGAAAGCAAGTTGGAAAAAAACCCTGCTTCTTACCAAGGAACGAGTTGCGATCCAAATCTTGGGAAGAAAATTACCATCCTGATCCACGGTTGTCAAAGGAGTTACAAACTGATCCAAAGAACAAGAGGCCTTGAGATGCCCCGTCTTCCTGCAAAGGTGACAACGAAAGGGCTCCCTCCAGAAATATACAGGTTGGCAAAAAGAGCATTCCCCCAATATTTTCATGAGGAGATCCTAGAAACCTCCAAAAATCTCTAACACCCAATTTTCATTATTTTTTTTTTAAATAATTTCTTCTGCAGAGATTTTTTGAAAGAAAGCTGGAAAAAAACCCTGCTTCTTACTAAGGAACGAGTTGCGATCCAAATCTTGGGAAGAAAATTACCATCCTGATCCACGGTTGTCAAAGGAGTTACAGATTGATCCAAAGAACAAGAGGCCTTGAGATGCCCTGTCTTTCTGCAAAGGTGACAACGAAAGGGCTCCCTCCAAAAATACACAGGTTGGAAAAAAGAGTATTCCCCTACAATGACTGTGATGGAATCTGGGAGACCACTGTTCAGGTCCAGCTCGACCAAAACCCACGCAACTCGCTTGTTGACCCAACTAAGAGAACGCTCGTAAAAAAAAATAAACTTCCCAACAGAATTAACAATTGCTTCAATGATTTTCTTAGACCAAAGTTCGATCAGAAAATCCAGTAATAACATCCATAATAATCTTTTGTTGAATGATTCAAATAGAGGGTTGAAGCGGGGAACCCAACGCTTGATCATGATAACTCCCCTATTTATAATCCATGGGGATTTTAAAATTTTCAAAAGATCTTCTTCAGCAAGAAAATGGAAAATAAACCAGTGATTGGAGAGTAGACTGAACCTCGGATAGTATCCAAGCACAAGTTTCCAAAAATCTTGGATCCACACTGATAACTGTGCTTTGTGAAACCTAGTGTAAAAAAAATTACTGACGAGGGCCTTCTTTGATAAACTAGAGACCCGATCCATATTAATGTCCTTGCCAAGGATACAGCTAGAAGAGGGTTGTCTGACCTTCCAACATTTTTTCTTGCGGTTTGAGCGAGCTTTAGAACATTAGGTTCTGTTGCGACCAACACCAACAGGGACATTCAAAACGAAGCTATGAGGGCGGTCTGTTGTAACAGGGGCTGGGGAAGGAGAAAAAATGGAAGCAGCAGGAACCTAATGTGAAAGAGTACTAGAGAAGGAGAGTAATTGTGGAGGTGTCTGAAACTTCTTGTCAACCACGTGATTTAGGGAAGGTGTCTTTCCTACACGCAAATCAGTCTTATCAATACGCAGACTGGAAGCCAACTGTAGGGGGTTCTGAGGAGGAGGAGACGTCAGGATGTGGTCTGGCAGAGAGTGACGCATACATTCGTACAGGATCTTGTATGTGTCGTCCACCAGAAAGAGGTCTTCATTTACGGCGAGCAATATCCAGCCTGCTGCAGAGTCTTTAAGACTCTGCAAACTGGATGGTCATGCAAAACACTCATGCGTGTCATACCTTCACTCATCCATGCTCCCATCTGCATTCATCCCACCATTCATTCATGCTACTATCCAACCATGCACCCATGCTCCCATCCGCTCCTTTTCCGACTACTGCCGACCACTAATTCTGAGCATCCAATTCACCAAAAGGCATGACACAAAGCTCCATTAACACCTGAGAATACGTTGAGTGAGAAAACCCTAGAGATGGCGGCGGCCTCCTCTGCAGCTCCGAGCGCTTCTTCGTGAGAGCTCGACCCTCACCCAAGCTCGCCCCCCAGACGTTCCTCTGTTCGACACCCGGGCGACCCCTCCAGCTCCCTGTCTGGAGCTCCTCCCTCCTCCGCTTAGCCGCCTCCACCGGAAGCAACGACAGGCATGTCCTCTGCTGCCCCGTTTATTCCATCTCCGACCTCCTTCAAGGACGCGGTCCAAGGCCGCTCCTCTGGCTTTTCTCCTGTGGTCCGTGAAGCTCCAGATCCAGTGATCCCTGTACCTCAGGAAGCGATGGTCCGCGAGGGTTTTTTTAGATCTAATGCTCTATTTTGCAGGTTTAACGGCTTCTGGCCTCGCCTGGTGGATCTGCATTCTTGGATTGCTTCAGAATGGACTCCCCTCCTCGACTACGAAGCTCACGTTTGCCCCTGTGTTAAAGGTTTCTTCATAGTGATTTTTGCCTCCGCTAATGATAGAGATTTGATCTTTAGTTCTGGGCTCTGGTTCTGGAGCAGGTCGGGTCTGTCTCTACAGCTCTGGACCCCTTCTTTTGACCCCTCCTCAACTTCCATCCCTACGGCCCCTGTGTGGGTAAGGCTCCCTGGTCTGCCTATTCATTTTTGGGGTGATTCTTCTCTTAGCCATATTGGAAACGCTCTTGGCAATTTTCATAGCAGCAGTCCGAAAACCAAATGTGGCTTCACTACCTATGCACGGATCTATGTAGAGATGGATTTCAGTAAAGGATTCCCAACGCAAATCACTCTTCAAGGGATGAATTATTCTTGGACGCAGAAACTAGACTACGAGAATCTGCAGTTTAGGTGCAGAAATTGTTTTGAAACAGGGCACTTAGCCATCAAATGTCAGAAGCTCCCTGAGAAAAATAGAAACCCCAAGAATCAACGCAAAGCCACATGGTGGGTAGGAGCTCTTCTTGAGCATCAAATCATAGAACTGGCTAATGATACCTCAAGCGAGGAAGATACAGAGATTGTTCCACAGAAAACAGAACAAGTCTCCTCTGTTCAAGAGCAAGAGCCTCCTTCCCCTAAAGAGTCGAAGGGGAAAGCCCAGGCAGAAACTGATCCAATCATAATGCCAGGCATTTCTCAGCCCGAACACCAGGTCTCAAGCTGGGTCGACTTAGCAGATGAAGAAGGCCCCGACTTAATTGATGAAGAAGGCCCTCCAGGACCGAAGGAAAGCCACTCTCATCAAAGCAAAGAATGGCAGACCATGCAAAAAAGGAAAAAAAAAAAAATTCAAGTCAGAAAGGATGTAATGAACCGCAGTCAAACCGGGTCACTGAAATAATGCTGAAACACAGTGCTGGAACATAAGCTGAAACAATGCTAGAACATATGCTTAAACACCGCTGTAACAATTGTTGAAACGATGCTGAGACATATGCTGAAACAGTGCTGAGACATATGCTGAAACAATGACTGGAGTTTCAACAATTAACTTTAAACTAGTTCTTTTAGAAGGCGTACAAGATCTAGTTCAGTTCAAAAGTCTATAGCTATAGAAGTAAAATTGTTCAGAAAGACAGGCCCGAAGAAATTCGAGGCCATTTTGTAATCGAATCTGTGGCTAGACCACCCCATTAATATAATCTATAACCGTTTCTGTAAAAAAAAAACACCTGAGGATACGTGAGGATATGCCCCTGATCGCCATTGAAAGATGATGACTGGAAGTACGTGTACATCCAGGTAGTATTAATTGCAATTTGGTGGATGTTAATGCAACATTTCTGCCCAACAACTATTCAAATTTCATCTCAGTGTCCTTAGTAGGCTCTTCGAGACTTGTTCTGCAAATGTCAAACCTTCCTCACTCTGAATCGATCCGATTTGGGTTCCAAGTTTTTCAAGGCCACCAAATCAAGCCCATGGCACATGTTTGTGAGCTGAAATGTGAAGAAAAATAGGCAGAATACCTTCTTGGATCTGGAATTGGAGATTATCTAATACATGGAGACAAGCAGCCGGAAGCTCGTGTGGAGCGTCGACCACATTTTCACCTATGAATACATCCAGGGATATCCGGTTATAACACATCTCTACCAAATGGAGCAATCAATCTCGGAATGGCTGAGCCATTAAGCGCTGAGGTCTGCCGTCTATCGTCTATGTTTTGTTTCGGAATAAGAATTTTCTGTTTGGTGCCCAGGATCGGGGAAATGATTTATGCAGCGGTACATTTTCATCTACTAATTACCTGTTGGCAATAACCATGTCTAAAATTTTGATAATCACTCATTTCGGTGCTCCTTGTGCAGAGTATGCGAATATGAAAGTGGGGATACAATCATGTCTTTGCCTTGTGCCTATGGTTTCCATCATCCGTGTGGGTCAGGGTGGCTTCTCCACTACTCAGAGATATGACTTCCTATTCTTAAGTTAGATGTTGTTGAGCAACATATAGTTTGATGATTTGAATTAGTTGTTAAAAACTGTAACTACTGTCGATTTATTTTCACATCCTTGAACAAAATGGGGATATTGCTCCTAGTTTCGCTTCAGGATCCTTCTTCTGTTTCTTCTTGGAAGTCACCACGTGAACCCTAGCCGGCTGTCACTCATCGAATCCTGTTTTAATGGCCACATATGCAGTTCCAGTCAGAGTTTGGTGTGATCAACAGGCTGGTCTGTACTGGAGGTACACATATCTGCGAGATTCTAAAGAAACGCTACGAAGTTAAGGAAATCTGAGTGTCTTAGGGGTTTTTAGCATGTTAAATCCATTTTAAATGGATTTTGAATAACAAAAAGTAGTGATTCCTGTAAATTTATATCATCCAAGTTTGGCTAAAAAATCCATTTAATAGAATAAGTAAACAAACCCCTACAAAATTGTTGATATTACAAAAATAATCAATTTAAGAATCTTTACATAAAAAATATATATATTTGATATTGATATTTCATTTCAAATAAATATCATTAAATTTTGTATCCCATTTTTTAATATTATGTTTTCTAAACTAAAAGTAAATATTTTCTATATTTAAAAAGATGAACAGAAAATTAATCGTTTAAAAATCTGTATATAAAATATATATATGATTTGATCTTTCATTTCAAATAAATATCATTAAATTTTGTTTCCATTTTTAATATTTTTTTTTTAAGTAAAAAAGATAGTACCTGCTATATTAAGTTACCAGAGAAACATTGACAAAATACACAGAGATATAGTCATCCCGAGCCACCAAAAATGATGTCGTTTTACCGGAAACCAGCATAGTTTGGAGTGAGATGAGTCTAGGAGGTTAAGCTAAAAACAGTTTTTCCCTTTGTCCTGCCTGAAGGAAACCAGGACAGATGGCCATAGTTCAAATTTACATGTAGCGACAACATGATTAAACTTAAAACAAACTAGCATAGGAGAACTTAGATACCCGGTGACCTGTCTCCCTTGCCTTTCTGCCACGTGTATCTGGCTGGGATGGTAAACGGTTGCGCACACAATGGACATTTCCTCTTTGTTGGAGCATTGGAGTACGCATCAAGGAGCAAGTCCAGACGCTGTCCCATGAGGAGGGCTCTGTGCTCCTGGTCTGTCATGTGGCCTCGGAGTTCGAACACCAGAGCCAGATGCTCTGCACGGAGGAGTGGACCATGCAAGTCATGATTACCTGCTTTGTCGAAGATTTTGTTCCCCACTTCCACGTTCATCCTTGCTTTGGCCTCGAACACATTCAGTCCTGTGCCGGTCGCATCCACCTTCATCCCTGCTCTGGTCTCGTCCATATTCCTTTTTTTTCAAGCATTGTCCCGAGCCTCGACCTCGTTCGTTGCCTTCTCAGCATGGCTGGTGGGGCTGTAGTCACCCGTCCACGGTATCTCTTCAACAATACAAACAGGGAATTCGTCTGTCGGCTCGCCTTTTGGACCGCTACTAGCCTGTATATCCGACACTATGGCTTGGGGTTCCAGGGTGGTCGCTAAGTCCACCAGGTACGGCGTTTCGTCAACATAGCAGGTTGGAAACTCGTCCACAATGCCTCCCTCAAGACTGCTTCCAGGCTCAATTGCCATGGTATGAATGCTACATTCTGTCCCAGGCTCGGCGATAATGGCGTGTAGTTTCAATTGGTCAGAACGTGCCCTCTGTCGGAGAATGGAAGTTGTCATCGACAAAGCACGCTCCAGGTTCTTCCTCCTTTGCCTTTGTTCTTTATGGGTGTACTAGGCCGAGCCTCGGTGAGGCCTGCCTCGCTTCCTTGTCATTGTTGATGAGGGGTGGATAAAAATACAGAGAGAATGCACCAAAGCGAGAGTGAGCCAAGATGAGTGGAAACCAGAGCTGCACCAGAGCATCCAACTGGCAGGGAGGTCCAAGACGAGAGCGAACCAACTCTGTCCAGGCTCTCAAATTTTTGAATTATCAAATGACGTCGTCATCGGGCTTCCCATTAACCCTGTCATATTGAATGTTGTCTGAGCAAGAGCTTTCATGTGAGGGAGGAGTCCCTCCTCCGTATAGCGGCTGTAATGGTCGGCTACCATTTTAAATGCGGAGAGGATGGGTGGCGGCCAACAACATTTAAGCTGTGGCTTGATGCTGAGCCATGTGGCAAGATGTCGCTGCGTGTCACCCCATCCGGGGCATTTCCATTTTTAATATTATGTTTTCTAAACTAAAAAATTATATATTTCATTTCAAATAAATATCATAGAATTGTGTTTCCATTTTTTAATATTATGTTTTATAAGCTAAAAGTATTTTTTCCCATGTTTAAGAAGATGAAAAGTATCATTTTGCAATGAAAAATAAATGAGAAAAAGATACTAATGACATATTAAAAAGTTGACATCTCATTTAAAATTATTTGAAATGACATGTCAAATATTTATTGTTAAATTTTGTTTTTAAATTTTTAATATTATACTTTTTAAACTAAAAGTATATTTTTTTTTCATATTTAAGGACATGCAAAATAAATGAGAAGATGTTTATCATATTAAATATTAATTTAGATGACATATTAAAAAGTTGACATCTCATTTCAAATTATTTGAAATGACATGTCAAATATTTATTGTTAAATTTTGTTTTTAAATTTTTAATATTATACTTTTTAAACTAAAAGTATATATATTTTTTCATATTTAAGGACATGAAAAATAAATGAGAAGATGTTTATCATATTAAATATTAATTTAGAAAACTAATGAATTATAAATAAATTATTTAATTTAATTTATCTATTATATTTTGGGTTTCATAAAAGGATTAAATTTTGAAAAAAAATAACATTGTAATAAATTTATTGTTTTTTTCAATAGTTTTTGAATTATATATATATATATATATATATATATATATATATATATATATATATATATATATATATATATATATATATATATATATATATATTTTTNATATATATATATATATATATATATATATATATATATATATATATAATTTTTTTAATATAAAAAGTATGTTTACAAAATTGATATTTAAAATTTTTTAATTAAAATAAATAATATATATTATTTAATTTTTTTTTTGAAAAAATCTAAAATATAATAAAAAAAATGTTAATTAGAGTTTTCCCAAAAAAATGAATATTGAAAATATATTTTCAAAATTACATATGTATTTTAGAGATAATTTACAATTGAATATTGTAATAGTTTAAAAAAAATAAAATAACAAAATAAGAATATTATATAAAACTATTAGAATTTGAAAATTGTAATAAAAATGATATTTAAATAATTTTAATTAAAATAAATAATATATATTATTTAAATTTTTTAAAAAAAATTTAAAATATGATAAAAAAAACATTAATTAGAGTTTTCCCAAAAATTCAATATTAAAAATATATTTACAAAATTATATTTGTATTTTAGAGTTAATTTACAACTAAACATTGTAATAGTTTAAAAAAATTAAAATAACAAAATAAGAATATTATATAAAACTATTATAATTTGAAAATTTTAATATTTTCAAAGAAATAGAATAACAAAATAAAAATATTATATAAAACTATTATAACTTTTAATATCACATATATAAACTACCTTTTAAAACACATAGAGTATTGTGATTTCACAACTAATCTGAAAATTGTAAATTGTAGTAGTTTCAAAGAAATAGAATAGCCTTTCAATTTGGGTAACCTTTCACCTATTAAAAAAATAAATTAGGAAAATGTTGATGGCACATTAAATAAAGATTAATTAAAAAAGTAATAAATTGAAAATAGATTATTTAATTTAATTTGTGTTTTATATTTATATTTTATAAAAAGATTAAATTTTGAAATGACCATGACAATGTAGATAAATTTGTTGTCTTTCACAACAAATAAATAGTAAAAGATACAATTTTACTTGATGTGATTTCAACCTGGGGAATCTTTCACATATTTAAGAAGATGAAAAATAAAGTGAAAAATAAGTTAGAAGATGTTGATAATATATTGAAGATATATTGAGGGTGGAAGGTGTGGGGGGGTCATTCTTGATCCCAAAGGACATCTTGAGAAAAACTTTGCATAGATTTTAGGCATTGCCACTCACAATCAAGCGAAACAATATGTTCTTCTCAAAGGTATTTAGTTAGCCAAGGAGAATAATATTCCACATCATGTCATCATAGGAGATTCCATGAACACTATAATAATCCTGATTAAAGGGACCTTTCTAAAGGATGCTCATTTGAGAAATATTCTCAAAAAAATAATAAATGTTTTAAGGTATTTTCCCCAAGTTTCAATCCACCACATCATGAGGGAAAATAATAGTTTGGAAGACACACAAGCCAACTTAGATACTATGAAAGAAAAAGGGACTGTTAGGATCAATGGGAGATTATCCCACCATCCAATTCCTTAGTTAATGAAGGTCATATTAGAATCAACGCATGTCTTACGGGTGGCACACTTAGGCAGAAAACAATATGTCCTTCGTCACACATGAGAATCCACTCACCCTCAGCATGATATCACTCTGGTGTATTTTTCACATGGTTGTGGTGGGATAAAGTACAGGTGACGCAAGAGCCGGCAACCCTCAAGGTTCCACCCTGCTTTTTCACCAGGACCTTCTTCAACCACGGGCCCGAAGAGTCTCAGCTCTTCCAACTCGCTTCGGGAGTCACGAGTCACCCACAATAATCCCTCGGCAATCTCCCTCTTCGGAAATCGGGATATCGCGACTCGGGAGATCGCGGTTCACGCGAACACAATTCACATACAAAGCAAAACCCCGATCCCCGATGGTCAACAGGTCAATGCTTTCGGATTTCGGGAATTTCCCTATCGGGAAAATCGGTGAATAGGATACTCCGATTCACTCGCCCTTTAAATCTCCGATCCCCGAACTCCGAACTGACGCCACTTGTCAATGCCTCCTCATACGGCTTAATGCCCTGACAACTGTCCTCCACTTGCACTATCGGGAAATCGCCCCTTTGCGATGTCAACACTCTGTGCTTCAAAACCCCGAGTGCCCATTCTCCGAGATCACGCCACCTGTCTTCCAATAGTACCTGGGGTCCCACACTGCCACGTCCTCTTTGGGACTTCGCAGATCGCGGATCCATGATGCAAGTTTCCTTGAGGTCGAAAACCCCGAAACACCGAACCCCGATTCTCCGGATTCGCGCCACCTGGCCTTATTAAAATCAACGGTCCTTTCAGAAATCGGGAAATCAATACTCGTGATTTCAACGAGCACGGACCTCTCGCCTCGTCAAATGCCGAAGCCCGATATGCCGATATCCGACGACCGGTTCCCTTCTGCGCCTAAGAGTTAGCTCTCGCGCAGCTTCTCCATGATCGAACGGTTAGCGGGACTTCGCGATTATACTCTGCGAATCTCGATCGTTGATCTTCCTCTCTGAGGATTTTCTCCACTCCGAAGCTCTCTTAGTTCGAATCTCACCTGGGTCTGTTCCCACAATGTTCACAATGGAACTATCCCTCCTGAGCTTGGTTTCTCCCACTCCTTCAACTGAGAGTTGGCGCACCCCTTGCGCTCAGCTTCCAATCACTCTCCAAGTGTTGGATCTTCAGGACTCTTGTGTGTTTCTTCTTCCCTGTGAATCCTCAACGAGAGTCTCACTGATACGCGCAAAAGCACTGCCCTTCCTGAGCTTGGTCCTGTAACTTCGACCTCTACAGAAACTTAGTTCTTTTTTCTCTTTCTCCTGCAGATGGAGAATACGGACGCCTCCTGCTATCCTTTTTCTCAAGTGCCTCCTCGCTGAGTCCTTTGGGTATTCAGTAACCCAATGAAAGCTCCCTCAGTGGATGCTTCCTTCAGATGATAGAACTCACAGAGTTCTTCTACCTGGCTATCTGCGCACTCTCTCAACGCCCTTCCGGCGGAGTATCCTCTCCCATAGAACATTCAGTAGTTCTGGGTTCCTATGCACCTTTTGCACTTGCTCAATTCCCTCCTGGCAGAGCCCCTCAGGATCCTCAGTGATTCTGGTATTTCCTTAAGAACTCATAGCAGATTTCTTTCTCTCTGTGCACCACTGTACATGCACTCAATGCTCACTTGGCAGAGATTCTCACAGAATCCGTAGTAATTCTGTTAGCAACTGTGTCTCAGCTACACAACCTTGCCTCTTTGAGGTGTTCAACAACCTCAAATGTCTTCTTCCCGAGTTGTTGACTTCAGTCTGTGCCTCAGCACGTCTCTGTCTGACTCCTCACGAGTTCAGAAGTGCATCCTCCTATGCACTGGTATTCAGAGTCTCAACACTCTGTCACGCCCTCACGGCAGGAAACCTCAAAGACCTCTCAAACCTAAAATCAAACAAACTCCCTGCAATGGCATGATAACAACACACACATATAGCATATAATGAACACTCACAGACATGCATATATTGACAGAACATGTGCAGGAAATCTGTTGTTTTGTATTAAATAATGGCAAATGCCTGTATATTTTACAATGGTGTTCCTGAGCTCTCCTTGGCTCCCCTGCTCTACATGCATTCTATCTACATGTACCTCTCTCTTTCAAAATGAGATCTCCCTATCTCTTTTACCTGAGGTGCTCTCAGCGTTTTCCTCCAGGTACACCTACCCTATTCAATTACAATGAATGGGGCTATCTAGTCTAGAATCGGACCTAGATCTCAGCCAATCTACAATAAAGGCCGATCCTATCTAATGCCTGCGCAAAGGCATGGATTTTCTGGCTCAACAACCTATGCACATTAAATTACATTCAATACAAATTCAAAATGAGGCTGTGCCTCCCTTTCAGCCCTGAATGGGTGCGCGCTGACGTGGCTGACTAGCTGGCATGGAGAGATGCTCCTGCATCATACTCCACAGCTGCAAAATTCGTGAGCTCCTACTCATGAGCTTCCCTTGTAGTTGTTGGAATCCACCTGGGTCCCAAACAAGTCTTTGGAGCTTTCCCTCTGCTCCATTCTGCTGCTGCTGCTTCTGCTGCGCTGCTTCTATTTCTTTTCTTCTGCCCAGCTGCTCCTCGCTGGTAGTCTCTACTGATTTCAACATCAGCTCCATGATCTCCTTGATCGCTTCATCCAGCTGCTCCAGTGGATGGTTTTTCTGTTGCAGTCTCCACAGCTGCAAAATTTTTGGGCTATTGGGAAGATCACTGTGACCTCCCATGCCTTTCTCATTGACTTCCAACTTTACCTGTTTGATGTGCGTGCCCTGCACTTTCACCCTGTCTTCTAGGGCTTCAATCTGCTCCCACAGCTCAGCAAGACATATGTTGTCTATGTCTCCTTCTGCTTTTGCAACCTCCCATGTTGCATCGTTTTCAACTTCATGGCTGAAAATGCTGAGCCATTCCTCAGAATGATCCTCTTCCTTTTCAGCTTCTTCGACTGTCAGCTTCAGTGCTGCAGCTTTCTCAGCTTCCTGGATGAATTCATTGAGACATTCCTCGAAATGCTCATTCTCTTCACCTTCTGCTACAAACTCCCATGTTGCAGTATTTTCAGCTGCAATGCTGAATATGTCGAGCCATTCCTCAGAATGCTCACCCTCTTCTTTTGCTGCTGTTAGCCTCAGTGCTACAGCTCTTTCAGCTTGCTGGCTGAAATCATTGAGTTGTTCCTCAGAACACTCATTCTTCTCTTCATCCGCTTGGGCAGTCTCAGATACCTACTCCAATTCTTCTTCTTCGACAGTCATCTCCAACTGTGACTGCTCTGTTGTTGCTGCATGTACAATAGAATTTTATGCCTCCCCCTGGGCAAATGGCAGGAATATTTCAATTCCCCCAATCATCAGTATATCATCCTGATGTTCCTCCTCTCCTGTCAACTTCATCTACTGATCTTCTTGCGAGCCTACATGCTCTGTCATCTCTTTTAGCTGATTCCAACTCACTTCTGAGTTACTAAGACCCACAGATGGTCTTATCTGCTCATCCCTGCCCACCTGGAAATATGGGATGCTTCCACCGCTTCCTTGGCAGATCATGAGATCAACCGATCCCATCTTCATCAACAACCTTTGCTGAATTGAACTCTCCCTTGAGTCCAAGAGACTCTCAGACAGCCTCAATTTTTCATCCCTGCCCTCCAGGCAGCTTAGTACGCTTCCATTGCCCTCTTGGCAGTCTTCAATGCTTTCACTGCCCTCATGGCAGTCTTCGAGACCTCTCAGAGATCTCTGATCAACGCCCAGCTGGCCATGCAAAGTTTCCTGGCTGTCCTCACGACAGTCTTTGAGATCCTCAACTGATCCCAATTCGTTTCCCTCCTGGCAAACTGGAATTTCTTCTTTTCTACCCAACCAGCAGTATTTGAAACCATCAGCTGATTCCAATTTATTCCAATCATCATCATCATCATCATCATCGCCATCGAGACTTTGTCCTGCCTCTGGCCAACAGTAACAAATCATGTCTTCTTCTATGGCCCTGAGGTTCTCAGCATACCTCAGCCATATTTTCAATAACCTACTCTGTCTTATGACCATCAACTGCTTGACTGGCCATTTCGCTCTTGCCTTCTTCATTGGCAATTCATGCAGTCGTCTCCTCCTCCTTTCCTGTCGCACCCGCAGTTCCATCTTCTCTATGTCTGCTTTTAATTCATAGAGTTTTCTGGTCTCTTCTTCGTCCCATTCGGCAAGCTTTTCTGTCTGGATTTTCTTCCTATGGCCTTCAGTAGCCATTTTGTCGTGTCTATCTGTCCCCTTGACAGATCGGCTGCTGTCACTCCAGCAATCCTGAGTGCTTAGCTTCATCTTCCTACAGTCCTGCTGACTGTCTATGGACTGTTGTCTACCTGCAAGCAGTCCTCACAGAGTCCTCAACAACTCTATCTTCTTCCTGCCTTCTCCTCTCTGCTTGAAGTATACAAATAGAGTTCTCGCTCTGATACCACCTGACGCAAGAGCCGACAACCCTCACGGTTCCACCCTGCTTTTTCACCAGGACCTTCTTCAACCACGGGCCCGAAGAGTCTCAGCTCTTCCAACTCGCTTCGGGAGTCACAAGTCACCCACAATAATCCCTCGGCAATCTCCCTCTTCGGAAATTGAGATATCGCGACTCGGGAGTTCATGGTTCACGCGAACACAATTCACATACAAAGCAAAACCCCGATCCCCGATGGTCAACAGGTCAATGCTTTTGGATTTCGGGAATTTCCCTATCGGGAAAATCGGTGAATAGGATACTCCGATTCACTCGCCCTTTAAATCTCCGATCCCCGAACTCCGAACTGACGCCACTTGTCAATGCCTCCTCATACGGCTTAATGCCCTGACACCTGTCCTCCACTTGCACTATTGGGAAATCGCCCCTTTGCGATGTCAACACTCTGTGCTTCAAAACCCCGAGTGCCCATTCTCCGAGATCACGCCACCTGTCTTCCAATAGTACCTGGGGTCCCACACTGCCACGTCCTCTTCAGGACTTCACGGATCGCGGATCCACGATGCAAGTTTCCTTTAGGCCGAAAACCCCGAAACACCGAACCCTGATTCTCCGGATTCGCGCCACCTGGCCTTATTAAAATCAATGGTCCCTTCAGAAATCGGGAAATCGCTACTCGCGATTTCAACGAGCACGGACCTCTCACCTCATCAAATGCTGAAGCCCGATATGCCGATATTCGACGGCCGGTTCCCTTTTGCGCCTAAGAGTTAACTCTCACGCAGCTTCTCCATGATCGAACGATTAGCGGGACTTCGCGATTATACTCTGCGAATCTTGACCGTTGATCTTCCTCTCTGAGGATTTTCTCCACTCCGAAGCTCTCTTAGTTCGAATCTCGCCTGGGTCTGTTCCCACAATGTTCACAATGGAACTATCCCTCCTGAGCTTGGTTTCTCCCACTCCTTCAACTGAGAGTTGGCGCACCCCTTGCGCTCAGCTTCCAATCACTCTCCAAGTGTTGGATATTCAGGACTCTTGTGTGTTTCTTCTTCCCTGCGAATCCTCAACGGGAGTCTCACTGATATGCGTAAAAGCGCTGCCCTTCCTGAGCTTGGTCCTGTAACTTCGACCTCTACAGAAACTCAGTTATTTTTTCTCTTTCTCCTGCAGATGGAGAATACAGACACCTCCTGCTATCCTTTTTCTCAAGTGCCTCCTCGCTGAGTCCTTTGGGTATTCAGTAACCCAACGAAAGCTCCCTCAGTGGATTCTTCCTTCAGATGATAGAACTCACAAAGTTCTTCCTCCTGGCTATCTGCGCACTCTCTCAATGCCCTTTCGGCGGAGTATCCTCTCCCACAGAACATTCAGTAGTTCTGGGTTCCTATGCACCTTTTTCACTTGCTCAATGCCCTCCTGGCAGAGCCCCTCAGGATCCTCAGTGATTCTGGTATTTCCTTAAGAACTCATAGCAGAGTTCTTTCTCTCTGTGCACCACTGTACACGCACTCAATGCCCACTTGGCAGAGATTCTCACAGAATCTGTAGTAATTCTGTTAGAAACTGTGTCTCAGCTACACAGCCTTGCCTCTTTGAGGTGTTCAACAACCTCAAAGGTCTTCTTCCCGAGTTGTTGACTTCAGTCTGTGCCTCAGCACGTCTCTGTCTGACTCCTCACGAGTTCAGAAGTGCATCCTCCTGTGCACTGGTATTCAGAGTCTCAACACTCTGTCACGCCCTCACGGCAGGAAACCTCAAAGACCTCTCAAACCTGAAATCAAACAAACTCCCTGCAATGGCATGATAACAACACGCACATATAGCATATAATGAACACTCACAGACATGCATATATTGACAGAACATGTGCAGGAAATCTGTTGTTTTGTATTAAATAATGGCAAATGCCTGTATATTTTACAATGGTGTTCCTGAGCTCTCCTTGGCTCCCCTAATCTACATGCATTCTATCTACATGTACCTCTCTCTTTCAAAATGAGATCTCCCTATCTCTTTTACCTAAGGTGCTCTCAGCGCTTTCCTCCAGGTACACCTACCCTATTCAATTACAATGAATGGGGCTGTCTAGTCCAGAATCGGACCTAGATCTCAGCCAATCTACAATAAAGTCCGATCCTATCTAATGCCTGCGCAAAGGCATGGATTTTCTGGCTCAACTGCCTATGCACATTAAATTACATTCAATACAAATTCAAAATGAGGCTGCGCCTCCCTTTCAACCCTGAATGGGTGCGCGCTGACGTGGCTGACTGGCTGGCATGGAGAGATGCTCCTGCATCAACAGGGCACACACCGTTTTTGTTATGTAGGCAAGTTCTTAGTGCATGTGAGGATTAAGTTATGAGATGGATTCCAGGAATGGAGAATTTCAAGAACAACATCGTAATCCACATACAATTATGGGAGTTTGTGTAGATCTTAGAATGGATTTTCCTTCATCAACTCTTTGTTATTCTTATGTCGGGCTGGTGGAGATTCATCTTAAAAAAAACTCATGGGGTAAGGAAATCTTGGGTATGGTAGTTGTTTGGGGCCTTGAGGATTGCAATGTAGTCAGGGAAGCAAAGGATCTAGTAGGAGAACTCAATTTTGTCTTTAATTCTTTGAGTGCATGTCTGCGTTGTTGGTTTCTATCGAGTTTGGTTTTGTCTCTTCGATCTTCAAGAGGAAGCTTTGGTCTTAGGGATCCTCAAGCAATTTAAGGTGAGAATAGCGTGCTCTAGCTTGACAGTTCTTCCTGTTTCCTTTGTCGAGAGAAAGCCACATCGTGGACTTCAAGCATTTTTTACCGTGAAGAATTCGACAGTTGGTACGGGGAATTACGTTTTGATTCTGGTCCTCACTAGCAATCATGGTAACAACCCTCATTCAATATTGGTTACAATGCCTAAAAGTTGTTTCAAGCTTCATGAACAAATGGATGACAATGAAGAATTCTAGCAATTTGTTCAACAACTTCAAATTTCCTTTCATAGACTACCGTCCAATTCACTTTCATATTGGATATTCTTAGTCAACACTGGGCAGCTATGAGGCAACAATATGATGAGGTTGATGCCATCCGGTTTCAAGTAGAACACATGAAAGAGAAGGCAACATTAATTCCCATGACACTTGTAGGAGCAGGAAGCATCGGTTCCCATGACACCTGCAAAAGATCCCTCCATCAACAGTTCCTCCCCTCTAGGTGAAAGGCCCACTCCGGATCTGAACATTTATGGAAGTTGTCATCTGTAAATGTGCATTTATAGAAGTGGTCATCTTCTGTAAATGCACATATATGGAATTTGTCATCCGTAATGCACATTTATGGAATTCAATGTCCATATATGTGCGCTTCAGTATATGCATATATATGGAATCCAATTTCCATAAATGCGCATTTACGGAAGTGCGCATATACAAAAGTTGCCTTCTATAAATGCGCATGTATGGAAGTTGTCATCCGTAAATGCACATTTATGGAAGTCAATTTCTGTATATGCATGCTTTCATATATGTGCATATACAGAATCCAACTTCCATAAATGCGCATTTACAAAATTGCGCATATAGGAAAGTTGACTTCCATAAATCCACATTTACGAATGACAGCTTCCGTATATGTGCATTTACGGAAAGTGACTTCCGTATATGTGCACTTCCGTAAATGTGCATTTATGGAAGTCATCTTCCCTATATGTGCACTTATGCATATGTGTATATACATAATCCAACTTCCATAAATGCACATTTACAGAAGCGCGCAAATACGAAAGTCGTCATCCATATATGCACATTTACAGAAGGTGGCTTCTGTATATGTGCGCTTTCATAAATGCACATTTATGGAAGTTGGATTTTGTATAGCATGCATACAGAAGCTGTCTTCCATAAATGCACAGTTATGGAAGTTCGCTTCTGTAAATGCACATTTATAGAAGTTGGATTCCATATATGCGCATATACGGAAGCGTGCATATAGGGAATTCGACTTCCATAAATTCACATTTATGGATGAAAACTTCCGTATATGTGCAATTACGGAAGACAACTTTCGTATATGCGCTCTTCCGTAAATGCACATTTATGGAAGTTGGATTCCATATAGCATGCATAAGTCATCCATACTGCACATTTATGGAAGTTGACTTCCATATATGCGCGCTTTCGTATATGTGTATATATGGAATCCAACTTCCATAAATGTGCATTTACGGAAGCACGCATATACATAAGTCTCCTTCCGTAAATGCACATATATGGAAGTTGTCATCCGTAAATGCGCATTTATGGAAGTTAGTTTCCCTATATGCACGCTTTCACATATGTGCATATATGGAATCCAACTTCTATAAATGAGCATTTACAGAAGAGAACTTCCACAACTGTGCATTTATGGAAGGCGAATTCTGTATGCATGCTATACGAAATCCAACTTCCATAAATGCACATTTACAGAAGTGTACATATACAAAATCCACCTTCTGTGAATGCGTATATACAGATGACAACTTTCGTATATGCATGCTTCTGTAAATGCACATTTATGAAAGTTGGATTTCGTATATGCACATATACATAAGCACACATATAGGGAAGATGACTTCCATAAATGCACATTTACGGACAACAACTTTTGTATATGTGTATTTACGGAAGAAAACTTCCATATATGTGAATTTCCGTATATGCACATATATGGAATCCAACTTCCATAAATGTTCATTTACGGAAGTGTGCATATACAGAAGTCCCCTTCCATAAATGCGCATATACACAAGTTGTTGTTCGTAAATGTGCATTTATGGAAGTCAGCTTTCCTATATGCACGCTTTCGTATATGTCCATATATTGAGTCCAACTTCCATAAATGTGCATCTATGGAAGCCAACTTACATAAATGTGCATTTACGAAAGGCGATTTCCGTATATGCACACTTCCGTAAATGCGCATATATGAAAGTCGTCTTCCGTAAATGCACATATACAAAAGTTGTTGTCTGTAAATGTGCATTTATGGAAGTCATATTCCCTATATGTGTTCTTTTGTATATGCACATATACGAAATCCAACTTCCATAATTACGCATTTAGAGAAGTGTGAATATACGAAAGTCGTCGTTCATATAGGCGCATCTATAGAAGGCGGCTTCTGTATATGTGTGCTCCCGTAAATGCCCATTTATGGCAGTTGGATTTTGTATAGCATGCATACAGAAGCCGCCTTCCATAAATGTAGAGTTATGGAAGTTCGCTTCTGTAAATATGCATTTATAGAAGTTGGATTCTATATATGCACATATACGGAAACGCGCATATAGGGAATCCGACTTCCATAAATGCACATTTACGGACAAAAACTTCCGTATATGAGCATTTACAGAAGACAACTTCTGTATATGCACGCTTCCATAAATGTGCATTTATGGAAGTTGGATTCCGTATAGCGTGCATAAGTCGTCCGTAATGCACATTTATGGAAGTTGACTTCCATATATGCGTGCTTCCGTGTATGTGTATATCTGGAATCCAACTTCCATAAATGTGCATTTACAAAAGCGTGCATATATGGAAGTCGCCTTCCGTAAATGCGCATATATGGAAGTTGTCGTCCATAAATGCGCATTTATGGAAGTCAGTTTCCCTATATGTATGCTTTTGTATATGTGCATATATGGAATCCAACTTCTATAAGTGCGCATTTACAAAAGCGAACTTCAATAACTGTGCATTTATGGAAGGCGGATTCCGTATGCGTGCTATATGAAATCCAACTTCCATAAATGCGCATTTACGAAAGCGCGCATATACAAAAGCCACATTCTGTAAATGCGCATATACGGACGAAGAATTCCATAGATACGCACTTCCATAAATACACATTTATGGAATTTGGATTTTGTATATGCATATATACAGAAGCACGCATATAAGAAAGTTGACTTCCATAAATGCACATTTACGGACAACAACTTTTGTATATGTGCATTTACGGAAGACGACTTCCATATATGCACACTTCCGTATATGCACATATATAGAATCCAACTTCCATAAATGCGCATTTATGACAACGCGCATATACGGAAGTCACCTTCCGTAAATGTGCATATATGAAAGTTGTCGTTCGTAAATGTGCATTTATGGAAGTCAACTTTCTTATATGCACGATTCGGTATATGTGCATATATTGAATCAAACTTCCATAAATGAGCATCTATGGAAGCCAACTTACATAAATGTGCATTTACGAAAGACGACTTCCGTATATACGCACTTTCGTAAATGCACATTTATGGAAGTGGTCATCTTCCGTAAATGCACATATTTGGAAGTTTTCATCAATAATGCACATTTATAGAATTTGAAATCCATATATGCACACTTCCGTATTGTGTATATATGGAATCCAATTTCCATAAATGTGCATTTACGGAAGTGCGCATATACGAAAGTTTCCTTCTGTAAATGCACATATATGGAAGTTGTCATCCGTAAATGCGCATTTATGGAAGTTAGTTTCCCTATATGCAGGATTTTGTATATGTACATATACATAATCCAACTTCCATAAATGCACATTTACGGAAGTGTGCATATACAGAAGTCACCTTTCGTAAATGCACATTTATGTAAGTTGACTTCCATAGATGCAAATTTATGGAAGTTGGATTCAATATATGCACATATACATAAGTGTTCATATAGGAAATGTGACTTCCATAAATGCGCATTTACGAACGACAACTTTTGTATATGCGTATTTACGGAAGGTGACTTTCGTATATGTGCGCTTCCATAAATGCGCATTTATGGAAGTTGGATTCCGTATATGTGCATATACGAAAGTGTGCATATATGGAATTCATCTTCCGTAAATGCACATATACGAAATTTGTTGTCCGTAAATGTGAATTTATGGAAGTCAACTTCCCTATATGTGCGCTTTTGTATATGTGCATATACGAAATCCAACTTCCATAAATGCACATTTATGGAAGCGCGTCTATACAGAAGTCTTCGTCCGTATATGCACATTTACAAAATGTGGCTTTTGTATATGTGCGCTTTCGTAAATGAGCATTTATGGAAGTTTAATTTTGTATAGCACGCATACGGAAGCCGCCTTCCATAAATGCATAGTTATGGAAGTTCACTTATGTAAATGTGTATTTATAGAATTTGGATTCCATATATGCACATATACGAAAGTGTGCATACAGGGAAACTAATTTCCATAAATGCACATTTACAGACGACAACTTCCATATATGCACATTTACAGAATCCAACTTCCATATATGCACATCTACGGAATCCAACTTCTATAAATGCACATTTACATAAGCGAATTTCCATAAATTCGCATTTACGGAAGGCGACTTCCATATGCATGCTATACAGAATCCCACTTCCACAAATGTGCACATATACAAAAGCACACATATAGGGAAGATGACTTCCATAAATGCACATTTACGGACAACAAATTTTGTGTATGTGCATTTACGGAAAACAAATTCCATATAATAGCATTTTCGTATATGCACATATATGGAATCCAACTTCCATAAATGCACATTTACGGAAGCATGCATATACGAAAGTCACCTTCTGTAAATGTGCCTATATGAAAGTTGTCTTTCGTAAATGCACATTTATGAACGCTTCCGTATATGTGCATATATTGAATCCAACTTCCATAAATGTGCATCTATGGAAGCCAATTTCCATAAATGTGCATTTATGAAAGACAAATTTTGTATATGCGCACTTCCATAAATGCGCATTTATGGAAGTTGGATTATGTATATTCACATATATGAAATCTTGCATATAGGGAAAATGACTTCCATAAATACGCATTTACGGATGACAACTTCCATATATGCACATTTATGAAAGGCGACTTTCGTATATGCATGCTTTCCTAAATGTGCATTTATGGAAAATGGATTCCATATATACGCATATAAGAAAGCGCACATATATGGACACCAAATTCCATAAATGTGCATGATGTATGACAACTTCCATATATGCACATTTACAAAAGATGACCACTTCTATAAATGAACATTTACGGATGACAACTTGATGCAGGAGCATCTCAAGCGAGTCAGCGCGGAGACATTGGACAGCTGGACGAGCCCAGCGAAAATTTTGAAATTCCCTTGAAAGTTAATGCGCCAACCTTAAATGAGACAATTAAATGAAGGTGCACTTGTAAAATGTAAACGGACCTTGAGCGATCCGCTCTCATCCTTATTAGATAGGAGGTAATTATGATAATAAATTAAGGTAGATAGAATTGAATGTGTAGATTAGACAGTTTTAGAAGGAAAGATGGAAACAGGATATAGACACCCTCACTTGTATTATTGTAATATACAGAGAGAAAGGAAGGGCATAGAGCATGCAGAGAGCTGTGTAAAAACACCCATGTACAGATATTTGAATTAATAGAAAGAAGTTGATTCAGATTCATGGCGTCATGTTGTTCTCTGTGTATGTATGTTGATTGATATTCTCATGGACGTTTACTTCATGTTATACATTTTCTTTATATGCTATGTATAGGATTTCATGTTTGGAGTTTGAAGTCTGAGAGGAAGTAGGAATGAGTTTCAATTGGTTTTCTGTCTGAGTAATATTTCCTTCAAGGAGTGCAGTTGAATTGTCCGCAAGGAGTGCATCGACAAGGGGCTCAGATGGTTTAGATTTTGTTCTCATTCACATAGAAGTGCAGTTAAACACAGGGAGCCATGCAAGGAGTGCACAGGATGAGTAAAGTCTCAGGGTTACGAACCTGAGTGAAGTATTGAAAGACTGTTGTTACAGGTGTGCTCAGAGTCGAAGAGAAGTTCAACAATTGGAAGTGTTTGAAAGTCTTCCGCAAGGAGTGAGAGCAAGAGGTTTTCTGAAGGACTTGGAGGTCGGGGAAAAGCTTAGAAGGATTTCGAGCCTTCGAAGGAGTCAGAGGAAGCCAAGAGGCCAAATACCTTGAAGTTGGAAGGTAGGCGTAGACACATCGACTGCAGGAGGACAAGTTCTCGAGGAAGGAACGGACGGTCGGAATTCTCTGTGGAGGATTCGCGAGATCCCGTGAGCTGTCAGATCTCAGGAAGAGCAGGGGAGATACAACAAGTATTCCCGAGGGTTTAATCTCAGGAGGGACATAACCGTCAATCCAAGCCAGCAGGGGCCATTGGATCACTTGTGAAATCGCCTATCGGAATTTCGCGAGTGGAAGGGTCGAAGATTTGGTATCGAGGTTCACAAAGTCGCGAAAGGAGAATAAGCATGTGTGTGGGACATAGAGTCGGAAAGGGGGACAGGTGGCACATTATCGTCGCGGAGGTCAAACTTTGTTGACCATTTTGAGATTCCGTAGAGTGAAGTTCTGAAACCTTTGCATTAGGATTTGCGATATTGTGAAGTCTGAGGTTGCGATGGAGTAAAGGGGCGTTGAAAGGTCAAAGCTGCGAGCTTATCGGAGGATTGACATATCGGGTTTCGGGAGTCGAGGAGGCGAGTTGCTCAACATCACGATCCCTGAAATCACAATAAGGAGAAATCCGAGAGAGAGGGAAACAGGGTCAACGTTGACTGTTTTTGGGTCTCAGAGATAGAGAGGCAAGGCACTTGACCATTGGACTCACAAAAGCACGATCTCCCAAAGCAAAAGGGGGATTTTTGGAAGTTGATTGTGGGTGCAGATTTCCCGAAAGGGAAATAGAAGAGCCGTTTTAGAGTTCTTCGAGCCAATGAGAGGAGAAGATCCTGTGGACGTGGACCTTCCGACCAGAGGGTTGGGGAGGGATGCGTCAGTTTTGGTAGCAGAGCCTTGACTCTTGTTTGTATATTTCAGGAAAGGAGAGGGAGAAGGAGATAAGAGAGGACCCCGATACACTGCGTCAGTTTTGGCATCAGGGCGCAAAAGGATTCTTTGCTTTCTGTAGCAGAGAAAAGGAGGATTCACCATGCCGCCAAGAAGAAGAGATAGGCAGTCACCCGATCCACAAGAGGAGAGGGAAATCCCGACAAGAAGGGGCAGATAGATGATTGATCCAGCTATGGAGAGAAAAATGCATGATCTACGAGCTAGACTTGAAGACATGGAAACAACACAGAGGCGTACAGTCAGTGCTAGGGATCTTAGCGATTCCAAAAGTGAAATTGAGGCTGGACATGAAGAAGAGGAAGTTGCAGCCAAAGATGCCACAAATGAACGTTTGATTAGAGCTATTGCAAGGATGGGTGCAAGAGCGAAAATGGACATTCCATTTTATGAGGGAAACTTGGATGCAGAGGAGCTTCTAGACTGGATTAGAGCTCTAGACACATACTTTGACTATGAAGATGTCGAAGAGGACAAGAAGGTCAAGCATGTTGTCACAAGATTGAAAGGACATGCAGCATTGTGGTGGGATGAACTACAATATGACAGACACTGCAAAGGCAAGAAGAAGATCAAAAGTTGGGACAAGATGATTGCCAAGATGAAGGAGAAATTCATCCCCAGATATTACCAGATCACTCTGATTCGAAGAATGCAGAACTTGAGACAGAAGCTGATGACAGTTAAAGAATACACTGAAGAATTCTACAGGCTGAACATCAGGGCAGGTCATCAGGAAAGCGATGATGAAAAGGTTGCCAGATATATGAATGGCCTGAGATACGATATCCAGGATGAGATGAGCATGTTGACCATCCGAACGGTGGAATATGCTTATCAATTGGCTCTAAAAGCTAAAGAGAAGCTGAGCCGAAAGCAGGGTCAAAGAGGGCGAGGCAGAAGTCAACCCAGAGGCAAATCAGTTGCCGAGGATAAAAATCAGAAGCCCAAGGAAGACTGGAAGAAACCTCAGACTTGAACTGAGAGACGTGGAACCTCACAGCGAGGGAAATATGCTGAACATAGAGGGAAGCATACCGAACAAAGAGGAGAGTATGCTGATAATAATGTCTTTCCTCGTACTAGAGGTAGAGGAAGAGGAAGAGGTGGAGTAATAACATGCTTCACATGTGGAAAGAATGGGCACAAGTCTTATGAGTGTCCAGACAAAAAGAAAGAAGGAGGAGAAGCTCACATCGCCGAAGCATAGAGGCGGGATGTTGAGGCAGAAGATGCTGAAGGTGGAAGATTGCTAATGATGCGAAAAGCTCTTTTGACACCTGAGAAGGATGTGGAAAATTCAATCCAAAGGAACAGGATGGGGTATGCAAGGTCATTGTAGACAGTGGAAGCACTGATAATCTCATTTCAACCGAGATGGTAGAAAAGTTGGAGCTGGAGATGATTGATCATCCAAGCCCATACATAATTTCTTGGTTACAAAAAGGACATCAGGTAACTGTCACTAAACAATGTTTAGTTGAATTCAAGATAGGAGGATATAATGATAAGATCTTGTGTGATGTCATTCCTATGGATGTTTTTCATCTATTTCTCGGTAGACCATGGCAATATGACAGGAATGTGATTCATGACGGAAGGATGAACACATACACCTTGGAAAATAATGGGAGAAATCACATGTTACTTCCAATTAAGGATAAGGAGGTGAAGCCCGAAGTAAGTAACACTGTACTTCTCATGAGTGGGAAGGAGCTTCTTACAGAGGTAAAGAAGAAAGAAGAACCGCAATTCATTGTGGTCCGGAAACCGAATATTGTTTTGACCAGCACAAGAGTAGATGATTTACCAGAAGAGATTCAGGAACTGCTAGAAGAGTTCGCTGACATAGTAGTGGACGAATTACCTCGTTCGTTGCCACCGATCAGAAGTGTGAGTCATCATATTGATCTCATACCAGGAGCCAGTTTACCAAACAAAGCCGCGTATAGATTGATGCCACAAGAGAATGAAGAGGTCAGAAGACAAGTCCAAGAGTTGATGGACAAGGGGTTGGTCAGAGAAAGTTTGAGTCCGTGTGCTGTTCCAACAGTACTCAGTCTGAAGAAAGATGGAGGCTGGAGGATGTGTACTGACTCGAGGGCGATCAACAAGATAACCATCAGGTAGAGATTTCCATTGCCAAGGATGGATGATCTGATGGATTGCTTGAGTGGAGAAAAATATTTTTTGAAGATTGATTTAAAAAGTGGTTATCATCAAATCTGCATGAGAGAAGGTGATGAATGGAAAACAACATTCAAAAATAATGAGGGATTGTATGAATGGATTTTTATGCCATTTGGCTTAACAAATGTGTCGAGTACTTTTATGAGGTTGATGAACGAAGTTCTGAGGGAGTTCATCGGAAAATTTGTCATTGTATATTTGGATGACATACTGATTTTCAGTAAAATAGTGGCAGAACATCTGAAGCATTTGGCTACAGTGATGAAGAGGCTACAACAGGAGAAGCTATTGATAAACATGAAGAAGTCCTCATTCATGAAGAAATAGCTCATTTATTTGGGGTTTGTCATTTCTGTAGACAAATTGAGAATGGATACAGATAAGGTGGAAGTGATTAAGAATTGGCCATCATCGAAGAATATTTTTGAGGTGAGGAGTTTTCACGGATTAGCTAGTTTCTACCGAAAATTCATCAGGAATTTCAGTGGAATTAGTGCAGCGATGATGGACACAATGAACAAAAGACATAAATATTTTCACTGGATAGAAGAGGCTGAGAAGAGTTTCAATTTGTTGAAACATAAGATCACGGAACAACCGATTATGGTGTTGCCAGATTTCCGAAAGACATTCCAAGTGAAATGAGATGCAAGTGGGTTTGCAATAGAAGCGGTCTTGAGTCAAGAAGACAGGCCAGTAGAATATTTCAACAAGAAGCTGAATGAAGCGAAGGTGAAATACTCCACATATGATAAGGAGTTCTATGCTATTGTTCAAGCATTGAAGAAGTGGAGACATTACTTGATTCCGAAGGAGTTTGTCCTATACAGTGATAACCATGCATTACAGATTGTGACTCAATAGGAAAAGTTGAATCAGAGGCATGTTAAGTGGGTTGAATACATGCAGAATTTTACATTTGTGATTAAACATATTTCTGGTACTGCTAACAAAGTTGCTAACGCTTTGAGCAGGAAGTGTTTG
>ML787848.1:314899-328142 GCA_009831015.1 Picea engelmannii | reverse complement strand
TCACCTAAACCTCCCTATTATCGAATTGGCAAAGGTCAATATTATGACATCTGATTTTTTTTTTTTTTGTGGATCTTGAGCTTGGAAAAATTGTTATTTACTTTAGTTTTTTTAAGGCATTATACCATGCCTTTCCATACTTATTCGATTATTCACCTCCTGTTGTCATAGATTCGTGGGTTCCCGGGCTCCTAGGTTCACAAAAGTTTCGAAGCAGTTTTCGCTCCCGTCCATCCTCGCCACCTCGCATGCTTCCCAATGCACATTAATTATGCCTTTATTAGTGACAACTTACCAGACACATCGAAAATATTGGAATTAATAGGCGAAAAGGTCGAGGACATATCCCATTAAAACACATTGAACCAAGATTTACGGGAGATTATGTTATCATGCTTCAACGTTCATTTTAAATACCATCAAGAGCAAAGGAACGTTCTCATCACCTTATGGCTGGAACTCAACAACATTTCTGAGGAGATACCTTGAATATTTTCAGGTGCGAGGACCAGATTTTTCAGTGGTCTAGAGATTATGACTACTATGCGTCCCCTTCTACCTAGAAGGAAGTTATCTGGTATAAAATCTTTGTTTCCCCCAACTTGTAATTAATCATAAAATAGGATTACCATGCTAAGGCATGTGGACAGTGTAAATGTATTATTGTTTGAGTTTCCAATAACTGACTGCAGGGGTGAAGCCTTGAAAGTACTAGCCATGATATCACTAGAGGAAAGAATGTGAAAACTATAAGAGAGGGCTCATTATATCAAATAACCCCAAATTTCCCTTGATGGGGGTAATAAATCTCCTTTGGATCCCAAGGAGAGAAACTAGTTAATGAAGAAAGGACCAGTGGTTGAATTATCAACCACTCCCATGAATGGAAGCATGGTCTGACTGCAGAATTTCAGCCCGAAGTACCACTGGGTATGACAAACCAAGCTGACTCGAGTTCCCTTCTGACAGAAGGAACATAATGGGTCGAGAACCATCCCGGGGAAAATATATAAGAAAATTGGTAAGGAGAATGCATGAGCTCTCCAACAGATGAGGAACAAAACACTGCGATCTTGATGCCGAGTGAGCATCTGATAAACTTCGCCCATGGGCCATAATAGATAAAGAAATCTCTGAAAGTTTGCAGAGAACAGAACCCGAGCGGAAGCTGAAACAGAGAAAGAATCCTTGAGAACTACGAGAGTTCCCTAGTGATATCATGGCTTGGCACGGGGGTGGCCATAGTGCTAAGAATGAATGCCTCTTAGCCTATGGTCGGGTGGAAGGATGAACACCCACAGTCAGTTAGTTGGCTACCACCTGTAATAGATAAGTAATCACATATCTTGTGTATTTAAGCGGTACTGTGAATTAAAGTTGGATATCCTATGAATGTTGCAGGGATGGATATGTTTGCTTAATTATTTATAATGTACCCTTTTTGTGTATGCTTGATTGTGTAACTAGGCAAGTAGGAAATTGTATGAATTGGATGTGTTTTTGTACTCATAAATGCTTGTGTCCTATGGTGGCTTAAGCCAAAGCCACGAACTGCGAGTTTGTCGACCGTGGGCATAGTTTCATGTATGCATGTCGACCCTCCTAATCGTTTTGAGTCCCTTGGAGGATGGAGTTTGTTAAGCTTAGCAGAGGTAGTGAAGATATGCACAGGCTCTCTGCGAGGCAAGCAGAGACCAAGAACCACTTAAGTTATAGAGTTGATGAAGGAGCGCAAGAGTTGTGCGGAAGACCCTTCTAAGTGTTAAGTTCAGGAGAAAGAGCACAACGCTCTTAAATCCTTCATAACTGACGAAGCTCAAGAAGGATAGTGATATTCAAGTATCAAAAGGGAATATCCTTTCATTTTGAAGACGAACATATGAGATCTTTCGAGAGGATCTAAGGTCTGTCGCGATCGCTAGATTGGAAGAAAGAGTGCAACCATTAATGCCTAGACTCCTTCAGTCTTCGCAAGATCGACGAATATTGGTAATCATCGTGAAGGGGATGGATCCTCTGAAACCTGAAGTTTCAATGTGATCTAGACCGTAGATCCAAGGATCTATCGGGACCCACCTTGACCGTCGGATTTGTAAGTTCAGAGTTCGCGCGACGGGAGAATCACGCATTGGTGCGACTAAACATCTGAAACCCTAAGTTGCAATGCGATCTGGACCGTAGATCCAAGGATCTATCGAGACCCACCTTGACCGTCGGATCTGTGAGTGCGGAGTTCGCACGACGGGAGAATCGCACATTGGTGCGATTAAACTTCTGAAACCGAAAGTTGCAATGTGATCTGGACCGTTGGATCGAGGAAGGTTGTGGACCATCGATCCAACACGAGCATATTAACGTAAGGAGTACATGGGAATTCAAAATTCCATAAGGACCAAGCTCAGAAGAGACTAGCGCTTTTCAGAAGCGTAGATGAGGTCCAAAAGGCGAACTTGTTTCAAGTTCGTAAGCTTAGGAGGGAAGCGGAAGTCGAGACCCATACATCAGGGCTCGCAGGAAGTAAATCGAAGGTAGAGACCTTCGAAACATCTGAAATCTTCCAAGTCAGGGAAGAAAGCGAAAGCTCGGGAGGAGGAGCAACAGTGACCGTTGGATCGAGCACTGTGAAATATCTGGACCGCTGGGATCCACGTCCAGACAATTAGAAGAGCGCGCAGGAGGAGATCAGATTTGGGTCGTTATATCTGAGCGTGAGGACCAACAGTCGTTGGATCCCAAGGAAAGTGCACAAGGCCTAACCCTTTGAAAGTGCATAGGAGAGTGGACTTGTGAAGTCTTGAAGTAATTCATAGCCATCAGATCAAGAGGACAGGTGGCATAAATCTGTAGATTTTGGGTAAAGACCCGAAGCAAGCCTCAACCGTTCGATTCAAGTGGACACGCGGCATGAATCCACTTACTTCGAGGGGAAGTGAAGTTTGAGATTTGAGATCTCAGAAGTCTGGAGACCCGAAGGAAATCTCGATCGTTGATCAATCAAAGGGGTTGCAGGACCATTGATCTAGTTGAAAGGTCAAACCCCCGAAGCAAAGGTAGAGCCGCTAATTGAGAAGGACAGGTGTCCACAAATCATCGACTCCGGAAGATTGACATACATAAGAAAGGAAAGTTTGAGACTTGAGAATTACGAAGTTCAGAATTCCAAAAAAAATCATAGTCGTTAATTTGCAAGAGGTCAGATCTGATCCGCAGCTTTGAAAGGGATAGATCTGAGTCGTTAGTTCATAGGCACTGTCAAGATCATGAGATCGACAGTCCCATAGAATTGTGGGGACCGGAGATGCATGAATTTTAAAAAGTTGAGGGCAGACCACAATCCAAACCACTGTTTTGAATAAAGGACACGTGGAGGCTTAAGGAGAATTGTGGGCCGGAAGGTAGTTTGGTTTCAAACCGCCTTTGGTCGCGCTTGCAATTGTGTGTTTGCATGAGGTTATCGCCCAAGGTCACCTCAAGGAGGGGCTTATCATAAAAGGGGCTAGTGCCAAAACTCATACATTTCCCAAGCACGAAGGGAAGGTCGCAGGTACCATTAGACCTGCACTCGGATGTCGAAAGGGTCTGCGTTTAATTACAGAGTGAGACCATCAGGGTCTCAAAGAGTCGTTGGCTTCATAATCGGAGATCCTTGATCGGGAGGTCGGACTGGTTCCCCGACTTCCCAAATTAGAAACCATGGATGGAGAGTCTGTCCTTTAAGAAAAACAATTTTTTTTTATGCCCCGTCGTGGGTGTGTTACATCTGGACATCTGGAATTGCACAAGCAGGTTGTGTCCCCAATTTTTTTTACTATAAGGAGTTGGTCACTGTTACACATGAAATTTACACACCTAGGTACCTCGCCCTAAGTGTCGTAAAGTGTCATATAAGCGTTTCATAAACCTTGACACCATGGAATAACCTATGTCACAATCCCTAATCAATGTGGAGGAGGGATATATTACATGAAGGCCAAAATACCAAGTACACATGAATTATTATTAATATTCATGGAAAAGAAATTGATTAAGTGTGAGAATCAAGTGCACATGAATTATTATTAATATTTATGAAAAAGAAAGTAATTAAGTGTGAGAATCCACCTCACTTTTGGTTTCCTATTTTTTAGGGAAGGTGGAGGATCTCATGGATGGTTGAAATATTTCCTCCTTAAAATCCTTGAAAGATATTTCCTCCCCAAAATCCTTAAGAGATATTTTCTCCCTAAATATCTTAGAGATCCCTTTCTTAGTGGATCTGATGAGAGATCCTCTCCATGGTGGTTAATCCTCCAAATCCTATATAATGAGGGATTTCCATGGAGGAAGGGAGGAATGGAGATTGAGAATTATACCAAATTTGTGATCTCATGAGTGGTATTGAAAGGAGATGGAAAGAATTGTGAAATATCTAACTTATGATCTCATGAGGAAGATGTCATTTGGAGCATCAACATTATGTGTGTGGATTGTTTAAGCAAGGGTTTGGACAAGCAGAGTTTGGTGAAGTTGTTGCACTACATCCATGGCTGTAAGTAACACTTTGTTCTCATCAATATAATCAATGCTTGGCCTATTTCTTTCAAACTTGTACTTGTTCCATATAAGTTTGTCTATAGTAGATGGATCTATGTTTTAGCTAATCTCAGTAGAGTAGGAAGGTGTTTGTACTTTTGTTTGTCTTGCAGGATCTACCAAGGAGCTCAAGATCGAAGCGCATCCTGGACCTTGCAGGGACAAATGACGTTCATAAGGTACATGCTTTCCTCCTTCTCTTTTGTTCATTAGCTTGATTAGATCTAAAAGGAAGTCAGTGTCCATGTTAAGCACTTTCTGTCTTAGAGTTAAGAGTCTATCTCTCAAGAGGAGATCTACCTATCCGTAGGGAGATATTCCTACAACAGAAATTGGCGACTCCACTGGGGATCGAATCAAAACTTTCAGTTTTGGTTTTCCTCATAGACCTTATCTTACCCTTTGTTATTTTTAGACCTTGTTCACCCCGTATGTCTGATTGGATGTGTTGATTGAATCCTTATTCCATCACATACATTGTGAATGCCAAAGTTTAGCTAAGTTTTTGTTTTTTTTGGACAATGTTTTGGATTTGAAGACACCAGCACTCCCTTGCCTTCTTATCAGAGCGCCAACGCTCCCTGAAGGTCTTAGACAGAGTGTTATAACGCTCTGGTGCCCCTTACACCAGAGCGCCAACCTTTCCTCTGCAAAAAAACCTTCCAGATTTGTCTTTTCTGAAGTCCAGTCTCTGTTTTTTCCCTTGCTCAGCTTCTTTGTGCTTCAATTCTTCTTCCTATTGACCTTTGACACTCTGCGTTCTGAGAAATAAGCACTTTGTTGTTTAGATTTTGTGACCTTCTTCCTTATTTTGAGTTTTTCTACTGTTGAGAACTTGGAATCAATCCACTGCTTTCTTCTCTCTTATCTGACTGAGTGGGAACTCTGGTGAAGGGCATCAGAAAGTTTGGAATCATCTCATTTGGTTCTTTGAGGTCATTTTTCTTAGAATCTTCCTTTTGTTTGAGATTTTTTGATTTGCTTTGTTTTATTTTTTGCTGAATCATAGCAAGAGGGTGTGTTGTTTGTGCGAAATTTTCTTATGCTTGTCTGAATCTCCTTGATCTGAAAGGGTAGTTGGCAGGAGAAGTTTTGCATTGAATTAATCATCATTCGCATACAAACAACAAAGATACATCTCAGTGATTGGTTTGCATATTAAAAGGCATTTCTGAAATGTTTTAGCATTACATTGGATTTGATTAAGGACATTCCTTATTAGTGTTTGATAGTGAAAACGACTCTTTCTCTCTCCCTTAAATAAACATTCATTGAAAAGAAACGATTGCTTATCATCTTTTATGCATTTTTTTTGGAATTGAGTCATCATTCCATCAGTTTCACTTTCATACACCCTTTGAGTAATTATCTAATTAAAAATTATCTAGAACATTTTTTATTTTTAGGATCCTCCACAAACATTAGACTAGGATTAGCACTTTGGATTAGGCTGTGAGTACAACTCTCCAAAGTTTTCAAAACAAACATTAGCATCCTGAGCTAGGGAGAGTCAAATCCAATTGTCGTATAGGTTTTCTGGGATCCCCCTCTCACACAGGGGTTACGCACGAGGTCGCATTCAGATGAATTACAGAGATTATCCCTCTGTGGTTCAACTGTTTGTAGTGGTCGGATCACATATTGGGGGTCACTTGAAGGTATACCCACGATTATGTGTGGGAGTCTCTCGGGTTGATTTCAGACTTGTTATCCCGCCCATACGTTTCGGATCAGACTGTCAACTATACCCGCCCAGGGACTCACTGTGAATTGGTGTCTTTAGTTGCCATAATCTTTAGGTACTTACACAAGGTGACGGTGAAGGGAAGTCTCACTGTACCTGGAACATACATTGGTCAAACTCACTCGGGCTCCTTGGAGGGTAAATCCACAATAACTGCGTGGAAGCTTGCACCAAGGTGAAAGTCCATTAAGCAGGTCGCCATTGTAACTATTCCACCATATCCTAGCCCCTTCTTGACTTGATCACATGACGTTGGATTTCATCACCAACTAGTACGATCATCGAGAGAAGTTTTGTTTGCTTGGTTGATTCCTAGATTTTTTTTAGTGTATGCTGTTTCTTTTTGTTAGTTGGCCCTAGCTTCTCAGTGCATTCTTTTATTCTCCAAAATTGAGTCTGTAGACGATAAAGGTCTTCGTCGATCACGTAGGATGCAAGGGCTTCCTCCGGAAGACTATCAACCCTTACCTTCTAACCCTCTAGAAGACAACTACCGTGGAGAGGTAGAAAATCAATTTGTTGTTTGAAGTGTTATTGCTCCTCTGTTAGATAACTCAAAAGGCACTTTGGTTACGGTTGAAAATCCCACTCCTCACACTACATCTGTGTCGGTAACCCCTCTCGAACCACTTTTTCTTCGTTTAGACTCCCTTGGGAACGTCATAGACGAAGAGGTCCCATGACTACCGGAGAGAAATTTTACCGAAACATATATGGGATCCACAGAACCAATCTTTGGTGATGAGTATAGGACTCTTTTTTGTCCTAGCACCGTCGTAGATACCAATCCCACACCTGCTCGTTCTGTATGGAGGACTTCACCAGGACGCGATCTCTATGAACATTTCGAATCCTTTCGACAACCCTTTCATCCTCATGACCCTCCTAGTGAAACAGGACCATCCGGTCAAACCATGAATCACCCAGTCGATCAGGTCATTAAACCTACTGTTACGTCAACACAAGTCCATCTCGTTGCTGGACTCATCCCCTCTACTCATCTCCAAAGCACTTCAATCCCTACCCTCGTTTCTACAAGCTTTTACTCTACAACTCCACATGTTCCACATGATCCTGTTGGAACATCTTTTCACCCGAGAATGCAGACCCCTGCCAGCCAAACACAACTGGTTGGAGGGAAACAACCATCTAACGAACCTTTCCCTCCTAAAGGACTACCATTCTATGGCGGGCCTACCCCTTCCGGGGGATAGCCCCCTTTTCACGCTCCTTCTGGAGGGAAACCTCCATTTTCCAGTCATACCCCGGTCATTAATCCACTGCTGGCAGGGGGGCAACCTTTGTTTGCTGGACACCCTTCACAATATTGGGGATTATCTTCAGGAGGCACTTTTATTCAACCCCACATTGGGGGACACTCGTCTCATAACCCACTAGGAGAAGTTTCAAATCTTGTTCCTTCCGGAACATTTTATGGACAACCTTATCCGGGCGGCATCCCAAACACCACTTGGAGTTCTCCGGGACCACAACCTTATCCTCCTCATGGTTCTAATATGTATCCGCCTCCGATATCTACTCCTTACCATCCTCAAGGGAAAAATGTTTATCCTCCTCATGGGCAAGCAAATCACCTAGCCTATAATGCTCAGAACCCACCGGGTTATGCAAATGTTTCTCATCCATCATTGAATCCTGCTTATCCTGGCCAACAACAACCATATGTAGGAGGACCCACTGGTTACAACTATCCACCTAACCCAGTTTATGGTCCTACTGGTGTTTTTATGATGCACTAGTATCATTCGCAGATTAACCGAGAGTTACCTTTCCTTGCGACTCTGGATCTCCCAGACTTGTCTCGGTTAACGAATGATCTTATTTTTCATTCACCGGTTTGGCTAGTCATTCCAGCTAAACTTCCTTCTGATATTCTGAAATTTGACGGAAAATCTGGCGAAGATCCAAACAACCATGTGATGACTTTCCATTTGTGGTGTTCATCAAACTCTATCATGGATGATTCTGTACATTTGTGTCTTTTCCAACGAACACTTACAGGCTCAGCAACAAAGTGGTATATTGAACTACCATGTGCTTCTTTTCATAATTTCAATTCCCTTGCCATGTCTTTCCTCACGCACTTTCAACTACCTATTCGCTACGAGACGGGTACTGAACTCTTGACCTCCCTTCATCAAACTGACTCTGTGCATATCTCTTACCATATTCATGAGTGGAGGCAACGACGAAGGATGATCAAGGTAATCATTCCTGACATATTATTGGCGGAATGGTTTACTAAATCACTTTTACCCCCGATCGCTCGCGATGTCGCTATGGGTGGCGCGGTCACAGAGGAAGTGGCCATTGCTCGGGCTCAGTATTTAGATTTGGTTTATTCACAATATGGTACTTTGTATGATTTGCTTCCGAATGTCGCTCGAGCTAATACCGATCCATCTAAACCGTCATCCTCATCTCATGCAGATGGTGTTATTGGTTTCATCAAAACTCAATCTACTTCCCAATCATTCACACTCTCCTCTACCTCCCCCCAAACTCAGATCTCTGAGGTGAATGCAGTTCAATCTACCCCTTCACAACAAACCGGAGGTAAGAAGAAGACAAAGAATAAATAAAAAAATTACGATGAACAACCAAAAAATCAAGCTCAAACACCTACTACCAAAAAGCAAACACAACGGAAACTGAAATTCCCGCGTATCATTTGTGGTGACGATCACTACACTCGAGACTGTCCACTTCGCAATGAAGTGGCCAAAATTTTCCAAGGAAAGTCACAACCCATTGTGCTTACTCAGCCTTTTCCATAGCAACAATCCATGGTTGCTCAAATCCCCTCTCCTGGGGGTAGTTCTAGCCATCCTAATGATGAGGCCTTGTCGAGTGCACATATTTATATGTTTAATGGGATTAATTTGAACACTTTCTATAAGACATACGACACACCAGGTAACCCTGACAAAGGAAAAGACACTAATAGTACTGGTACTTTACCGGATCCATCACCGTCCTCCGTTTGTCTTCCATCGATTAATCCTCTGTCTAGACTACTTCAGATTGATAAACCCACATTCGACTCTATCTTATGCCCTCCTAAGAGACTATACGTAAACCTACCTTTAATCCTAGTTCACGTGCCGCCCAGAACTACAACATTGTTGAAGATTTGGCTCAAGCACCGTGTGCTATGTTTGCGTTAGAAGTTCTACAACACTATCCTAGTCAATGTAGAACGCTCTTGGTTGCTATTGGCGATGTTGATCCTGAGTTGTCCAACCATATCATGTTTAACCTGGAAAATTATGCGTCTCGACTCTCCCACCAACTTGCTTTTCAAGTTGATGTTGTTGTTCACAATCAACAAATCCACCAAACTATTCTCGATGAGGGAGCCTCAACTTGTGTCATGTCTTTAGCGTGTTGGAAAGGTTTAAAATCACCCGCACTTAACAAATCCCCAACGATGTTACGCACCTTCGATGGGTGAGGTTTTCATCCCCATGGGCTTTTACAGTCCCTGCCCATCCAATTGGGTGGAAAAACTGTTACTGTTGATGTCGAGCTGGTCAATGCTCCCCTCGATTACAACTTGTTACTTGGAAGAAGTTGGTTTTATGCTATGACTATTGTTGCCTCGTCGGTTTTTCGATGTGTCCAATTTCCTGATCAGGGAAAAATTGTCACTGTTGATCAGTGGGATTTCTACATGACCGATGCTTGCGCTCCCGCTACCAACAATATTCCTTTCTTGGGAGACCACAAGATCAGGTATGAAAGCGTTGGTGTTGGTTTACTGAAAGATTCTAGCCTCATGGGTACATTCCCTACACCACTTCCACCGACTACACATCATATTGCCACCATCGATATGATTTCAACCGCGACTTATCAATCTTTGGCATCATCTGACCCTTGGATTGTACCTCGTCCATTGGAATTCGATGCACTAGGTGACACCGTGCCACTTAGTCCAATTGAACCATCATACGTTTCTATCCAATCCGCTTCTCCCTCGTTAGATGACCAACATCTGTTGGCACCTGACGGTTCCTCGATGCAATCATGGTTGAGTTCCTTGCCGTCTGCGATCGATTACATTTCCCCAATTTTTCCTTCGGATGAATCTATCATGGAAATGTTGAGCATTGACGAGCTACCTTGGGATGATAACCATCATCGATCCTCTTTTCTTCCCCCTCGTGAAGAAATTCGGGCAGATATAGAGTCTATCTCCCCTCCTGATGTTGATTTTCCATCATCTCCCATGTTTTCAACTTTCGATGATTCGGATCCGGTAGTTGACATGGTGATATCTTCGGTAGGGCTATTGGAGCCTGATCTCCTTACCCCTGTCGCGGCCCTCGACATATGTTCCTTCCAAAGTGATTATCTTCCATCCAACGAAGATCTCTTGGAAGCCATGACCGAGTTTTGTCCCTTGACGTGATATCCTTCCAGAGCGTTATCCTCTTGGAAGCCATGATCAAGAAGAAGCCACGAGCATAGTTTCTCTTCTCTATGGCAAGATCGTTCAAAATGAAACAGAGGTCACGAGCATAGTTTTCCTCTCTATAGCAAGCTCGTTAAAAAATGAAACAAGAATCTTGGGATCGAACCTGGAACCCTGAGCATAGTTCTTTTGATATATCAAGCTCGTTAAAAAATGAAACAGTCGCCTCTCTTGAACCTTCTTTTCATCCACCCTTCTCCTTTTTCTCATATGCTAGAGAAATTGGCGACAACCTCAAAGTCGGTGAATGAATTGAAGCTTGGAGGGCATGTCTCCATCCTTTGATGATCATTCTGGAGTTAAGACACTAACTGTCAAGCTAGGGGCATACTGAGCTTAGTCTTTGTTATTTCTCGTGCTCGTAAATACATGAGAATGCATCCGAGTAGACTTTTATCTCTTTTTCGAACCTGTATGGATACACGAAAAAGGAACCCCCTGGTGTCGTCTTTAAGCTCTTTTCAGAGTCTCTAAACATGAAAATATTGTCGAGTGATCTTGCTTCCTTTGCCATTCATTAAAATGTTTGAAAGGGCGTCTTTCGAGTGATAATTTATCTCTTTTTCGGCCTCGTGAGACTAACATTACTAAAAAGGACAACATTGGAGTCATCTTTAAGTTCTTTTCCGACTCTCTAAACATGAAAATGTTGTCGAGCAACCTTGTTCTCTTCATGTTTGTTAAAGTATTTGAAGAAAATGTCCGTTGAACAATAATTTATCTCTTTTTCGGTCTCATCAGACTACTTTACGAAAAAGGAATTGAGAGAGTTCTCTTTTAAGTGTTTTTCCAGACTCTATAATCATGAAAAAACTTCGAGTTTTCTATCTTTGGACTCGTTAAACAAACATCGACATGCCCATACATGACCGAGCCCTTACTTCTTCCAGTTCGTTAAACAAAGGAAGAGGAACTGACCGAAGGTGAGTTATATCGAGCATGTGTTACCCTCCTCAAGCTCGTTAAATTAAAAAGAGGTACTCGTCTATCTGGATGGGGGCAAAATTGAAGGAAGCAAGCTAAGAAATTTTTGAGAACATTACCAAGTAACTCTTAGAGTCGCCCTTGAACACGACACTTTGTCTTTGCACACATATTAATCCGCTGAATCTCTGCACTGAACCAATCCTCTAAGTTTTTCTTACTCCTTGGGGTCACCCGACGAAAGTCACAGTATCCATTGCATCATCATGTTTTGGTCCATGTCGTGTTTCTACTGTTGTGCCTCAGTGTTCAAGGGAAGTATCCACCTCGAGTGTCAACCATCACAAATATCTTGTCTCAATACCCATGTCATTCCATGTTCATTTGTTCTACCAATTACATATCTGTGTCCGTTTCGTGTCGTTGATGGGGGATACATCAAGGCCCTCCTTCAATGAGTCTATTCCTGTCGACTTCAACACATTATCCAGGAACTAGACTTAGAAACCAATTAGTACTTTGGGACCTGCATGCCTCAATGGCAGGCCTCCTCACGTTCGACAGTGGGTTTACATCAATGACCTCTAATCGGATGATTCCACGAATGTTCGACTTCAGCTCATCCTTTCACATTCGTTGGAATGTACTAGGGTACCTTGGGAATCATTGACATCAATGGTGATTTCCCTCACGCTTGTTAACAGTTTACATCATTGACCGATAATCAAGTGGTTTCTTCCATGTTCGACATCATGACATCTATTCACATGGTTAGATTCGTACTACATCAGGATCGGTAAGAAGACCCTCGGTCGAATGATCACTCTGATATGTACTTTGCCCAGGTAGCGATGGAGTTTCTCTTGAACAATGACACATATACTATCACATAAATCCACTTTGTATTGGTCGTGGCTATGTCTTGTCATCTCGTAGATCCACTGTGTATTCTTCGTGGCTACAATCAATTTAGGTCATAGGAGTATAGATCCACAATGTATCCTTTGTGGCTATACCTTTTATCAATATAATTATGGATCCGCAATGTAATTTATGGCGGCCATATCTCGCAAGTATTTATCACCCAAGCATAGGTATGCCTGCCTTGGGTTTGAAACATGTCATAATATTTTTTGGATGTTTGTGTGCAGCTTCTATCAAGTTCTCTGCGTCTATACCCTTGCTTTAAATATTTGTAAAGTGTTTCGACCATCATTCTCTCTTCTGACCTCACACTTTAGGGGGCATTCTGTTACACATGAAATTTGCACACCTAGGTACCTTGCCCTAAGTGTCGTAAAGTGTCATATAAGCATTTCATACACCTTGACACCATGGAATAACCTATGTCACAATCCCTAATCAATGTGGAGGAGGGATATATTACATGAAGGCCAAAATACCAAGTACACATGAATTATTATTAATATTCATGGAAAATAAATTGATTAAGTGTGAGAATCAAGTGCACATGAATTATTATTAATATTCATGAAAAATAAAGT
>ML787848.1:261544-295765 GCA_009831015.1 Picea engelmannii | reverse complement strand
GTATAAAGAGACACTCTTGGCAAGATAATATTGGTGATTATAGGGAAACTAGAAACAAGGGTTTCTAGGCCAAGGAATCATTAACAATAGGGATAAAATGGGCTTATAGACTCAGTAGAAATATCCAGATGAGTTCTTGCATGAATGTGAAAAGTATCATTACCTTTATCCATGAAGAAAATGTTCCTTTTATGCGGTCTTTGTTAGGAAACGAGACACACTTCCTATAGATTTTAACCTTGTACAATAATTTACTGCAAACAAATTTTCAATAAAATAAGAGAAAAGATACAATGGAAAATACGCACATTACTCAGAGAGTTTTCCCCTAGAAACCCAAACTGGGAAAACCAACATATTATATATCCATTCACATCATAAATTGTTTATAATACAATATACATATAGGATCTAGCGGCATCCAAAACCCTAATCCAATGACCTGGATTAGTCAACAACCCTAATTCCTTAACCAGAAATAGAAAATCATCGACGAAAAACCATGTGCCGAAAAACCACCCATATATGGACACAAAAACCAAGGACCACCAAAAAATGGACATGAAAATAGAGGAAAACAAATCGGGGGCTCTTCGCCCCCCTGTAACCTCCCTCTTGCACCCCTATGCGCCCGATGCAATGTAGACACTACTAGTCGTACAAAGAATATAACACATATCTAACTTTCTCCCACTTGTTATTTTCTTTGCATATAGGGGGTTACAGGGTTACATAGTCAACAATCCAGGGCAACAATGCCCATAGATCCTCTACACCAAGGGAAATTCTCAGTGCTCATAGATTTTGTTAATGAATTTGCAACATTCTTCAAAGTTTCCACCTTTATCAACAACACCTTCTTTTCTTCAACCACATCTCTCACAAAGTGATATTGAACACCAATATGCTTTGTCTTTTAATCATAAGATGAGTTCTTCACCAGAAAAATTGCACTCTAACTGCAATAATCTATCCTTACATCTTATTGTACCAACCCAATACATGAACACAATCTTTGTAACAATATTTCTTCCTTGCTTGCATGAGTGGCTGCCATGTATTCAGATTTTGTAGTTGAAAGTGCCACTGCAAACTGTCTTTTTCTCATCGAAATGATTGCTCCTCAAAACAGGTTAAACATATACCTGCTTGTATATCTCATACGATCCAGATCTCTAGCCCAATATGCATCCACAAATCCATGTACTATGTCCAACACTATTTACAATCCTCATCTTCCTTGGTAGCACAATCCATATCTAGCAGTGCAACACAAATACTTGAAAACCCTCTTTACTATTGTCCAATGCTCCTTCCCTGATTTTGACATATACCTGCTCAAAACTCCCATTGCATGTGCAATGTCCAGTCTAGTACATACCATTTCATACATCAAACTGTCGACTGCACTCGCATATGGAACATGATACATGTCCTCCTCTTATTCCCGTGTCTTGGGACACTGATCTGCATATAACTTTACACCTACAGGAATAGGGACCCTGACTAGTTTACATTCTTGCATATTAAACCTTTGCAATATTGTCTCCACATGTTTTATTTGATTTAACCAAAGTTCACTATTTTTTTGATCTCTTTTAATTTCCATTCCCAAAATGAAATTTGCAGCACCAAGATCCTTCATGTTAAATTTGTAGGACAACTACATTTTCACATCCTAGATAATCTCCCTGTTGTTTCCTATCAACAACTTGTCATCCACGTACAAGACCAAATAAAACAAATGATCACCAATTAATTTAAAATACACATAGTGATCCTCTTTTCTTCATGTGAAGCGAAGTCCCAACATATAAGTATCAATTTTTTGATATCACATCCTTCGTGATTGTTTTAAACCATACAAGGAATTTTTCACTTGCATACCAACTCCTTCTTTCCCTTCACAACAAAGCTTTCTGGATGATTCATGTATATTTCTTCTTCCATATTACCATGTAGGAATGTTTTCTTCACATCCATCTGTTCTACTTCAAAATTAAATGCAACAACAACCAATAACATAAATCTAATAGAAGTTAACTAGGCAACAAGAGAAAAAATATCACCAAAATCAATTCCCTCAACTTGGGAATAACCCTTTGCTACTAACCAATATTTGTATTTCTCCAGATCTCCTTCTGCATTCAACTTCTTTTTAAATACCCACTTGTTGCCAACGATATTTCTTCCATTCGACAACTCCACTAGATCCCAAGCCTCATTCTTATCTAAGGTTGTCATTTCTTCAACCAAGACCTTTTTCTAGAGTTTTCCATCCTATGAATCCACTGACTCCCTAATAGTTCTAGGATCATCATCAGTAATAGACAAAGAAAAAATTGAACAGAATTCAGATGGAGTATACCTTTCCAGTAGCCTTTTTCCCGCATTGATTTCCTCAATACTAGTGTATGAGGATCTTCTTCTTCTGATTCCTGATCTTCTGTAGAGTTCGATTCATCATCCTTGGATCGAACTCTATTGTCTCTGGTTCTTCCTTGGTAGGACTTCATGTTTGACAACATCCTTCATTTCTATAAATACCACATCTCGACTATACAAAACCTTCTTAGTTTATGGGTTCCAAAGATTATAACCTTTAAGACCATCTTTATACCTAATAAAGATACACTTTTCATCCTTCTTATCTAGATTACTCTTATTTTCCTTTGGAACATGAACATAGGCCTCACAACAAAATACCTTGAGATGTGTGAGAGAAGGTTTCTTACCGATCCAAACCTCTTGTGGATTCTTGTCATACATTGTTGATGAGGGTCATATATTAACTATGTAACATGCAGTACCCACTTCCTTTTCCCAAAATTCTTGTTTTAACCTGGCACCATTGAGCATGCACCTTTTTTTTCCATCAGTGTCTTATTCATCCTTTTTGAAACTCCATTTTGTTGAAGTGTATATGGAGTAGTATTCTTCCTTTCTATACCGTACTTCTTACAAAATTCTTCAAATTCATTCTCGTAGAACTCTCCAACATTATCTATCCTCAACACCTTAATTTTTTCTCTGTTTGATTTTCAACAAGAGCCTTAAACTTTTTAAATATGTCAAAGACTCAATATTTCTTCCCGAGGAAATACATCCAAGTATTCCTCAAGAAGTCATATATAAATGAGACATAGTACACATATTTTTGCAATGATGGAACTGACACAGGTCCAAACACATCATTGTGCACTAGCTGTAAAATTCTTTCTGCCCTCGTTGCACCAAAAGGGAATCTTACCTGATTCTACTTCCCATATACAATGTTCACATAAATAAAAATCTAGAGAGCAGTTAGACATACCTTCAACCAAACCTTTACCATGTAGTAGTCGAATACCCTTCTCTCTAATATGACCCAGTATTTGATGCCACATCATAACCTTTTCTCCAGAGACTGTAGGAGTTTTTTCTTCTTCTACTCCAATATCAGGAGCAATGGAAATATTACACCCATCATTAATAGTGCTTCTTTTCAACTTATACATAGTTCCAATCCGAAATCCCTTCAGCAACACCATTGCTCCTCGAACCATCCTACAATTTTATTTTTCAAATACTATTATTACCCATGCATCATCCATTTTTCTTACATAAATCAAATTTTTAGCCAATCCTAGGATGTGCATAACACCAGGAAGTGTTCTAATCCTTCCATCTATGATCCTCAACTTGAATTTTCCTCATCCTATGATTCTAGTTGTTGATTCATCACCCAGGAAAACATTACCCCCATCATACCTTTCATATTTACAGAACCACTCCATGTGGGGAGTCATATGAAAGGATGCATCCAATTCAACCAACTATGCCTCATGATCTACATGTTTTCTTGAAGAATCCAAGTACACATCCCCTCCTTCTTCCTTGGAGGTCTCTTCTTATGTAGATGGAGCACCTTCAGATCCCTTCACTTTCTCAACACTTTTGGATCTACATTGATTCTTGAAGTGCCCTTCTTTTCCACATCTCCATCATACCTTTGCAAACATTCTTGGATATTTAGATCTACCCTTAGACTTATATCTCCCACTTGAAGACTTAGATCTACTTCTTTCCTGGGAGCGTCCGCTTGCAAATAATTCATCTGTGCTTTGTACTTCCATGTTATTCCATCTCATCTCCTCCGACAACAAGGATGAGACCACATCATCAAAAATAAAGGTAGTTGTATTACTACCTATTTCCACAACCAAACTATCCCACAAGTCTGGTAAAGAGCATGGTAAACTAATACACTTATCTTCATCTACAATTTTAATCTCAACAGATAACAACTGACTTACCATAGTATTGAAGGCATGCATATGCTCTGTCACCGAGTCTTCATCTCTCATCCTCAGGTTATAAAACCTTTTTCCATAGGAAAAATTTATTTACCAGGAACATAGACTGATACAAGTTCCCCAACTTATCACATAACTCCTTGGTTGTAGCTTCCCTTGAAACATTCAGTAATACTGAATCTGAAAGACACAATCAGATTGTTCTCTTTGCCTTACAATCCAAATTTTTCTAGTCACTTGTTGATGTTCCTGTAGGTGCAGTACCTGGATCCACTATGACCCATTGATCTCTATCTACCAACATATCTTCCATCTTGAGCTTCCATAGCTCAAAAATTTTCCCATTAAATTTTTTGATCTCTATTTTCGAACTGCTCACCATTTCTCTTCACTTGAAGAATCAATACCATAGATCTCCCACTGTAAAAAGGCTTATCACAGTCCCGAGCCAAACCCCGGAACACAAAGGCTTCCCCCTTAAGCCAATAATTGCTCTAATACCAAATGTAGATTTTAATCTTGTACAATAATTTACTGCAAACAAATTTTCAATAAAATAACATAAAATATACAATGGAAAATACACACATTACTCAGATATTTTTCCCCTGGAAACCCAAACTGGGAAAACCAACATATTCTATATTTATTCATATCATACATTGTTTACAATACAATATACATATAGGAGAAAGTGGCATCCAAAACTCTAATCCAATGACCTGGATTAGTCAACAACCCTGATTCATTAACTGAAAATAGAAAACCATAGTCGAAAAACCATGTGCTGAAAAACCGCCCATATATGGACATGAAAGAAATATTTAATCAAGAAAGTAAATGACACATCAATCAAGCAGTACATAGAGATTTTACCTTGGAAAGCCAAACCATGAAAACCATTATTCCTTGAGTGTTCTTCTCCTTGTTGTCTTATTCATTCATAATAAAAGGTTAAATGTCTAACCTTGATCCACATCTAAGACATAATCAAAGTCATACCCTCTTGCTTATGCAAGAACAACCTTGTAGCCAATTTGGCTTACATCTGCATGACCACAAACCTCTAAATTATAGACTCTCATAGATTATCCATTCATCATATAAAGATTCAATATTATCCTTTACGACCTTACAATACGCCTTCTTTATAGGCTTTACAGCAGGAAAAACCTTAAATAAAATGGCACCCAAAAATGGTTACAGATCCATGCAGATCATTGGATTCCAATCCCATGAATCTCAGGATTTTGTTACAGTCGACTACCAAGTTGTATTACCCGTCAACTACCAGTCGACCTTCATTCGGTCTCCAGTCAACATCCACATGTTCGCTTGTTGACCTCTTGTCGGTTGACCTCTTCGACTTGTTGTCAATGTCTTTACCATGTCGAACCACCTGGACCTTCAATTTGAATTTACTAGGTCGAATAACCTCGACCTTCGACTTGTTTTTGATCCAAATCGATGTCATATTTACCCAATCAAACCACCTCGATCTTCGACTTCGATTGTCAGTCGATCCACCTTGACTTTCACTACAAAGAATATAAAAACCCAACATTCTCCCATTTGTTTTCTTCTTTTCTAAAACCAGGAGACCTTTGAACTTTTGTTCATAGACCCAGGGCAGTATTATGGCACAAATTGTAGGTTGGGAAAATCCCTACCCAAACAAGGAACACATGCTATAACTTGGGAATCCTACACCTAATGTCACCTCGATGTAGGTCCCACAGTTCAAGGGTGAATAGGTCACTCTAGGGAGGAAGGAAGTGGAAAAGAATCCCCTAGAGGTCAAGTATGAATGGAAATAAGGGTAAGGAAATATGCCTTGTGAATCAAGTAATGGCTTCCCCACAGATATGATGACTTTTCGAAAGATTGTACATGCCCAAGACACAAGGAAACACACTTTGCAATAGTATATGTTAGTCGGATCAACAAGTTAAGATCGATGTTCCTAATTTGCATCAATATATGACATTATCTATCAGCAAGAAAAATAAAACTTGCTCAATATGTGCTCAAGATCAAGTAGAAATTGCAAGAAAAATACTAGTAATTGACTGGCCAAACTCAAGATAAAAAACCAATACTCTTAGCACAAAGATAAGGTTGTTGTAAACAATTTTCTGAATAAAATTATATCATCCTTATGGCTGTAAATTTCCATGTATTACAGCAAGAAAATCATCCAATTAAACACCCTCAAACTTTTCCAAAACGTGTGCTAAGCCAAGGAGAATAAGTGTACAAACTTTGGGCAGAATCCAATGGTTGATAAGAGAGTTATTAAAGCAATTAGGTTAGGGTTTATGCAGCCCTAATAGCTGAAGATGTAATTCTATAATAGAATAAATAAGTAATGGGAGAGAGGGAACTCCCTAGTAGGGGAATAGTCCTCTCAATTAGGAAAACCAAATTCAAGCAAGAAATCTTTCAAATGACCGAAAAATTGTGTTTATGAAGGAAACAATTTTTATATCTCCAATGCAAAAAAGGGTATGACTAGTGATTTTACTATTGGGTCAATGGAGTCACAAGGATCTTAGAGAATCTACCTCCTTGGGGGTGTAAGCACTTTTACTCCCCAAGGCAAGTTTCTCTAAGCTAGGGTTTAAATTGAGAGGGTGTACGCCCTTATACTTCTCTTAGCAAACCCTTAATCAATGAGATGAAGCAAGAAAAAAATGGTGAATAATATAGTGGGGGTGTATGCCCTTATACTTCCCACCTAGCTCCTAGCATAAAACAACTTGACTTGAAATAAATGATAGCAAAAGAGTAAAAACCATACCAACATCAAGAGAAATGCTAAGACAATTCACCATAAGAGCTAGAAAGCATCATCCAAAGCTAGTTCTTCACTTATTCCATCAACCATTCATAAGTATAGCCATACACAAGTGCACAAGAAATAAAAGATCCAAGGAGGTCAAAAATTTCAGACCAAAACCTCTTGTGAGAGGAAAGTTATGATTCAAAATGAGATCTTATGATCTCTATTTATACAAAATTTAGACAACATGGCTTGTCCATAAAATAAGGAGTAAAACACAAGATTAGGGGTCAACAACCCTAATATTTCCCCATTAACACAATAATATTAAAAAATTGACTTAAAATTTCATCTTTTCCACAAATTAAACCCTAATTAAGGATGATGTCACCCCTTTAGGGGACGTTTTGCCACTTTGAGGAGGTCTTTGGTGTTGAAGAAGGATGGAAGGGCCTCCCAAGGCCATGTGTCAAGCATATAGATGATCTATTCTTAGTGAAAAACCTCTTCTCCTCAAAAGGTACAAGTGCAAGTTAGTGGCACCTCACCACCAAGCCCAAACCCCCAATACCATGACGTCATGCTCAAAAGTAGGACGTTTTTCCCCTCCTGGAAAAATCGTTTGGAAAGAAATGGGTGGGATAAGTTGTCCAAATCATCATCAAGGCCGTCTAATTCATCTCTCTCTTATTTGGAATGCGGGCCCCTGACATCCAACCTGTGGGATTGTATCCCCATGGAAGCCCAAGCTAGGCTTGTTCTCCCAAAACTGTCCACCAGCTAGGTCCTACAAAGACAAATGGACATGCCCTCCAAGGATACCAAGTCATAACATCATGATAAGTGGATCCAATCAATAAACAAGCCATCTAAGAATGTGCATGAAAGATTACCATATCAAACAATTAACATCTCAAAGACATTATGCACCTTTTCAAGCTTAAGTATGGGAGGGTTGACAAGGTGTCATATTGGGTAGATATTTCCCTAGGTCAAAGAGAGACTCCAAGAGGTCCCTCTCTAAGCCATGTAAGGTGTATGAGGTGGATGGGGTCAAGAATCGATGGGTATAGGGCTCATGACATACTAGGGGGCGTAATGTCTCATTCATGGGTGTCTTTGTAGAGGGTGTGTGGTACTTCATCCGCAATGCACTTTTTCCAAGCCCATTATTTGCCTTTTATCTTTCTTTCTTTATATTTTATTTATCACAAGGAGAGGTTGAAGGTCACTTCCCGTGCGTGGTGACTAGGTGGTGGAAATGTCACCCACAAATACCCAATGGAAATGAGAAGGTTGGATCATGATGAGACCCCCTTTCTCTCAGCCATGAAACTTAGAGTCACTGGCCTGGTTTGGTGACCAGATAATGACAATGTCATACCACTAGATATCCATGGACGTGATAGGTCGACTCACGATGAGACCTCCTATCCTTCAATCTACCTTTCATGCATTTCTTTGTTATAATATGGGTCCCCTTTTATTCAAATATAAGCATTTTATTTCTTTCTTGGGTGATCCCTAGTCGAAGCATCTAGAAGGTTCATATATGGCTTTTATCTTTTACCCAACACCAACCCCTCTAGTTCTTTATCCCCTTATTCCCATATAATGATGGACAACCCCTTCTTGGGTCAATACACCCTAAAATCCCAAGAGATAAGGAAATGGAGGGGAATAATGATGGAAAGTGGTTAGTATGGTTGGGAATGGTACAATGGCTCATTAAGGGATTTCCCAGCAGCAAACCCATTCCCATAGAAGACCAATTACTGGGGCACAATGTCAACCACCAAGGTGAATCAAGGAAAAAGGAATAATTTCCAAGCACATATCATGAAATCTACAACAACCTAAGATACAACATAATCAAATGGCTTAGGTATTGAAATGATGCTCACCATAATACTGACTTGTACCTCATGGAGCAAGGCCCACTGCCTTCTGGAATCCAACTGGTGTGGTGGATGCCATCTGTAAACCTATGACCATCTGTGGTGGTGAGTTGGTTTTCCATCTATGCAAAGTGTATTGTTGGTCATGTAGCCTCTCGACACTCCATATCTAAAACCTGAGGGCCTCGAGACATCATCTCCTTAGTTATCCAGAAAATGGGGATAACATCTAGCTCCTACTTGGGGACATGTGCTCATCGTAGAGTGCATGAGAACCACAACATCTCATGGTAGACTTGTTCCTGAAAGTAAACATCAAAATTTCAAGTGCAGTATGGCCTGATCATTCTTGTTCTCATATATCAAAAACCCACTAAACCAGAAAATAGAATTTTGACATTTTTTCAAAAAAAATCTAAACTAAGCATGAAATCAATGTGCAAGTAGAGTAAAATGAAAATGAAATGCATCTAAACTAATATGAGTAATCAAGATGCAAATGCAGGGAATCAAAATGAATAACCTACTTACCTGGGGCCTCGGGGCCCTAAAGATCACATGTTAGATGATGTCAGGTGAAGTCATACAACCAGTGTAACCATTTGATCATCTCATCAAAGTATCTCCCCTTGTGCTTAATCATATAATACAACAAAGATAAGTCAAGCACATAATAATCATGAGTATAATCATATATATAATCAATCATAAATTAAAACTCATGAAGTTGGGTGGGAGGGAGAAAATCCCACTGGAAAGAGAAGACATCAGCCCGATCATCTCGCCTAAAGGTGTAGTCACAAGACTAATCAATCCATCTCTGAAAGGGGCTACTATATGTAGACAAAGGATCATCTTCATCTATGTGTAAAGATTCACTATTTGTCGAGGACTGAGAGGAAATGAGAGATCAGAAGAAAACTGCATGCTCTCTTGGAGAAGAGGGTAAGAGGTAAGGAACAGTATTAGGTGTAGAAAAACACCACCTCTTCCCTTGTGAATATCCATGGAAATATCCAAGATGAAAGTACTTCTACTTTGAAGAATGAACCACTGACTACTCTGAGGTGGCCACATCCTGGTATTCCTCAAAATCTGAGAACAATGATTGGAAATCCTCATAAAATAAATCTCCATCCTCAAAATGGTATGTACTAAAGGATGACTGAAAATCACTCTAAGTATGTTGTGACAATTCATCCTCGAAGGGGTGGAACAAATATGTAACCATATCATCACCAGGATGCCAAACACATGAATCATATATGTATGAGGACCAATCCTCTGATTATGAACACTCAACCCCCTCTACTTGAGGGTTATTACCCTTAATGTCATAAATGGGATTGCTATCAACACTCAATCAACTCACATCCCATCTACTTCTCCCAACCTGTATGAAATCATCAATGTGTATATCGACTATGTCGGAGGAGTCTTCCACAAGATCATTTGTATCATCGAGGCTAATCGTTTCTTCATCTTCATGTGCAGGAGGAAGACAAGTTTGAATGACCTCATCCTCATCAAGTAGAAGCAAAGAAAATGATGCCTCAACATGTTGCGCTTCATCGATATTCTTTTTTATCTTTATGGGCATGCTCCTCCAACACCTCTTCATCACACGAGGCTTGATTCTTAATGCAGAGTGTTGCATGTGCCCTTTTTCATAAAGTTCTGTTGCATCCAAGGGTTCCTCTAACAATTCTTCAATTCCAAAGTCACAAAATAAGGCATCATTAAGATCTTCAAAAGGATTATCACTTATCATATTCTCTTCTTGATGTGTGGAATGAACAAAGGCCTGGATGTCTTCATCAAATGGAAGGGTAGATATGAACACTTCTTCTTTATCAAGTGTCTCTTCCAGATTTCCTTCATCATGATATTCTTCAAGCTTGTTTTCATGAGTATATTCTTCGAGCACTTATTCATCTATTGTCTCATCATTGTTTGAAAAACCTTCTCTGTAAAGAATGTGTTTGAGATCTTGGAAAGAATTTTCCAAACTCTGAGTAGCTGGCCGATAATTCCTAAGTAATTCTTCAATGAGTTTTGTGGAAGAAGGGATACTCTTCGGATCGCATAAGTGTGCGAGCTAATCCTTTTGACTTGATTCCAATGAAGATACAAAATTTTTCATTAACACATCCTCATGTAGCAAATCTAGGCTTGAAATATACTTCATATAATTGGCCACATGGGTGACTGCTAGAGTTGGATCACCATCAAATTTGGGGTAGTTTTCTCTCCATTCTATTGGACAATGTTTTGTATAGCCAGGGACATTCCAGACATCAAGATAACGATACACATTATGGAATACCCATGGTAAGTCCCGTGAGGCCATGGTTAAATCACTTAGGTTAGAGCCTCAAAGGAGTTCCTAGATGAGACTAATGCTCATCAAAGGATGGAAAGGGGGAAAGAAAGGGTTTTTGGAAGGTGGAGTCCCCATATGAGTTTCAAAATTAACTTATAAAGAAAGGTGGAAATGGAATGCCCCTTGGGTGGAGTCGTCAGGAAAGTTAAGGGAAAGGCTTTGGGATAGCTTACTAAAGTGTTGTTAGGGTATGAAGAGGATTCAAAATCCTCCCCGACAACAACAGAAAATTTTTATGGCACAAGTTGTAGGTTGGGAAAATCCTGACCCAACCAAGGAACAAGTACTATAACTTGAAAATCCTACGCCCAATGTCACCTCGATGTAGGTCCTGCACTTCAAGGGTGAATAGGTCACTCTAGGGAGGCGATCCTAGTGACCCTAGGGGGATTGAGACGGGTAAGGAGGGAAGTGGAAAAGAATCCCCTAGAGGTCAAGTATAAATTGAAATAATGGTAAGTAAATATTCTTTGTGAATCAAGTAATGGCTTCCCCACATGTATGATGCCTTTTCAAAAGATTGTACCTACCCGAGACACAAGGAAACACACTTTGCAACAGTATATGTTAGCCAGATCAGAAAGTTAAGATTGATGTCCATAATTTGAAACAATATATGACAATATACATCAGCAAGAAAAATATATTATAAGCATCTCAATATGTGCTCAAAATCAAGTAGAAATTGCAAGAGAAAGACTAGTAATTGATTGGCCAAACTCAAGATAAAAAACCAATAGTATTAGCACAAAGATAAGGCTTTTGTAAAAAATTGTCTGCAGAAACTTATAGCATCCTTATGGATTTAAATTTCAATGTATTACAACAAGAAAATCATGCAATTAAATCCCCTCAAACTTTTCCAAAAAGTGCGCTAGGCCAAGGAGAATAAGTGTACAAACTTTGGGTGGAATCCAATGGTTAATAAGAGAGTTATTAAAGCAATTGGGTTAGGGTTTTTGCAACCCTAATGGCTGAAGATGTAATTATATAACAGAATCAAGAAGTAATGGGAGAGAGGGGACTCCATAGTAGGGGAAGAGTCCTCTCAATTAGGCAAACCAGCTTCAAGCAAGAAATATTTCAAAGGACCAAAAATTGTGTTTCCCATGGCAACAATTTTATATATCCAATGCAAAAAAGGGTATGAATAGTGCCTTTAATATTGGGTTAATGAAGTCACAAGGATATTATAGAATCTACCTCCTTGGGGGTGTAAGACCTTTTACTCCCCAAGGCAAGTTTCTCTAAGCTAGGGTTTAAACTAAAAGGGTGCATGCCCTTATACTTCTCTTAGCAAACCCTTAATCAATGAGATGAATCAAGAAAAAATGGCGAAGACTATGGTGGGGGTGTATGCCCTTATACTTCCCACCTATCTCCTAGCATAAAACAACTTGACTTGAAATAAATGATAGGAAGAGAGTAAAAACCATACCAACATCAACATAAATGCTAATACAATTCACCACAAGAGCTAGAAAGCACCATCCAAAGCTAGTGCTTCACTTCTTCCATCAACCATCCATAAGTATAGCCATACAAAAGTGCACAAGAACTAAAAGAGCCAAGGAGGCCGAAAATTTCAGACCAAAACCTCTTGTGAGAGGAAAGTTATGATTCAAAACGAGATCTTATGGTCTCTATTTATACAAAATTTAGACAACATGGCTTGTCCATAAAATAAGGAGTAAGACACAATATTAGGGGTCAAAAACCCTAATATTTCCCCCTTAACACAATAATATTAAACAATTCACTTAAAATTTCATATTTTGCACACATTAAACCCTAATTAAGGATGATGTCACTCCATTAGGGGACATTTTTCCACTTTGAGGAGGTCGTTGGTGTTGGAGAAGGATGGAAGGGCCTCCCAAGGCCATGTGTCAAGAATATAGATGATCTCTTCTTGGTGAAAACCCTCTTCTCCTCAAAAAATCCAGTGCAAGTGAGTGGAACCTCACCACCAAGCCCAAACCCCCAATATTATGACATCATGCTCAAAAGTAGGATGTTTTTCCCCTCCTGGTCAAATCGTTTGGCAAGAAATGGGTGGGTTAGGTCGTCCAACTCATCGTCAAGGTCATCCAACTTATCTTCAAGGTTGTCCAAATCATCTCTCTCTTATCTAGCATGTGGGCCCCTCACATCCAACCTGTGGGCTTGTAGCCCCATGGAAGCCCAAGCTAGGCTTGTTCTCCCAAAATTGTCCACCAGCTAGGTCCTGCAAAGAAAAATGGACATGCCCTCCAAGGATCTCAAGTCATAACATCATGATAAGTGGATCCAATCATTAAACAAGCCATCTAAGCATGCACATCAAAGATTACCGTATCAAACAATTAACATCTCAAAGACATTATGTGACTTGTCAAGATTAAGTATGGGAGGGTTGACAAGGTGTCCTATTGGGTATATATTACCCTAGGTCAAGGAGAGACTCCAAGAGGTCCCTCTCTAAGCCATGCAAGGTGTATGAGGTGGATTGGGTCAAGACTCGATGGGCATAAGGATCATGACATACTAGGGGTCGTAATATCTCATTCATGGGTGCCTTTGTAGAGGGTTTGTGGTACCTTTGTTTGCAATGCACTTTTTCCAAGCCCATTATTTTCCTTTTGTCTTTCTTTATTTATATTTTCTTTAGCACAAGAAGAGGTTGAAGGTCACTACCCTGGCGTGGTGACCAAATGGTGGCAATGTCACCCACAAATACCTAATGGAAATGAGAAGGTTGGCTCATGATGAGGCCCCATTTCTCTCAGCCTCGCAACTGAGAGTCATTGCCCTGGTTTTGTGACCAGATATTGAAAATGTCATACCACTATATATCCATGGGACGTGATAGGTCAGCTCATGATGAGACCTCATATCCTTCAATCTATCTTTCAGGAATTTCTTTGTTATATGATGGGTCACCTTTTGTTCAAAGATAAGTTTTTTATTGATTTCTTGGGTAATCCATGGGTGAAGCATCTGGAAGGTTCATATATGGATTTTATCTTTTACCCAACACCAACCCCTCTGGGCCTTTAGCCCCTTCTTCCCATAGAATGAGGGACAACCCCTTCTTGGGTCAATACACCCTAAAATCCCAAGAGATAAGGAAATGGAGTGGAATAATGATGGAAAGTGGTAAGTATGGTCGAGAATGTTTCAATGGATCATTAAGGTATTTCCCAGCAACAAACCTATTCCTAGAGAAGAACACTTACTAGGACACAATGTCAACCACCAAGGTGAAGCAAGGAAAAATGAATAATTTCCAAGCACATATCATGAAATATAGAGCAACCTAAGATACAACATAATCAAATGGCTTAGGTATTGAAATGATGCTCACCATAATATTGACTTGTACCTCATGGAGCAATCCCCATTTCCTTCTGGAAGCCAACTGGTGTGGTGGATGCCATCTGTAAATCTGTGACCATCTGTGGTGGTGAGTGGGTTTTCCATCTGTGCAAAGTGTATTGTTGGTCATGTAGTCTCTTGACACTCCATATCTGCAACCTAAGGGCATCGAGACATCATCTCCTTAGTTATCCACAAAATGGGGACAACATGCAACAATTCCCATTACCTCTCTACACCAAGAGAACTTCACAACATTCACAGACTTAGTCAACGAGTATGTTATGTTTTTCAACGTGTCTACTTTCTCCAACAACACCTTATTTATTTCCACCATGTCTCTCACTAAATGGTGTTGTACATCATTGTGCTTAGTCTTTGAATGATAAGTCGGGTTCTTTTCCATAAATATTTTTCTTTGATTGTCACAACTTATCTTCATAGCTCTCTTCTCAAACTCAATTCTTGAGCACAGACTTTGCAGCCATACTTCTTCTTTGCTTCCATGAGTGGCTACCAATGTATTCATATTCTATTGTTGGAAATTCTACAACCTCCTATCGCTTACTCATCCAGTTGATTGCTACACCAAACATTTTGAACACATATCCACTAGTCAACCTATGTCGATCTAGATCTCCATCCCAGTTGGCGTCAACAAATCCATGTACATTTAATTCATTGTCACCTCCAAGTTTTCCTTGGTAGAAGATAGCATAATATGTTGTGCCACACAAATACCTGGATACTCTCTTGATAGTTTTCCAGTGCTCCTTCTCAGGTGTCGACACATATCTGCTCAATATTCCCACTGCATGGGAAATGTCTAGTCAAGTGCAGACCATCGTATACATTATACTACCCATAAAACTTGCATATGGAACACGTTCCATGTCCTCTATTTCTTCCTGTGTCTTTGGACATTGTTCAACAATTACCCTTTCTCCCACAAGAATTGACACCTTCACCGGTTTGCAATCCTGCATGTTGAAATGTTTCAAAACTATTTCAATATACTTTGTCTGATTCAACTAGATGTTTCTAGCTTCTCGATCTCTCTTAATATCCATTCCCATTATGAAGTTAGATACACTGATATCCTTCATGTCAAACTTGGAGGATAGTTGCTTCTTCACCTCCTTTATTGTGTCCATGTTGTTTATGATCAACAACATGTCATCGCCATAAAAAGATAGATATATGAAATGCCAACATTCTTCTTTGGAATATATGCAGTGATCAACTTTGCTTCTCACAAATCCCAAACTAAGGATGTATGTGTCGAAATTTTTCTACCACATCCTTGGTGATTTCTTTAGACCATAAAGGGATATTTTTAGTTTACACACCAAATCTTTCTTTCCATTTACTACAAATCCTTTAGGTTGTTTCATGTATATTTCCTCTTCCAAGTCCCCATGTACGAACGTTGTCTTCACATCCATTTTTTCTATTTCCATATCAAATGTTGCATCCAGAGACATTAGTACTCTAATGGAAGTTAGTTTTTCAACAGAGGAAGAAATATCACCGAAGTCAAATTCTTCGACTCGGGAATATCCTTTCGCTACCAGTCGAGCTTTGAGTTTCTCAACTTGACCTACTACATTCTTCTTCTTATTGAATACCCATTTGCTACTGATAAGATTTCTTCCACTAGGAAAATTGACTAAATCCCATGTCTCATCCTTGTGCAAGGATTCAATCTCTTTGACCATGACATCCTTCCAAAGTTTTATTGTTTTTGAGTCGACTGCCTCCTAGATCGACTTGGGCTCATCGTTGGTGGTAGTTAACACGAATGCAGAACGAAAATCGGGCGGACTATATCTTTTGACTGGTTATCTTAATATTTCTCACCTCCTTACGATCGTAGTCAGTTGTTCCACCTCATCCTCTTATTCAGTCAACTCATCTAAATCACATTCTTTATTCCTCAGTTCAAATTGCACCATCTCAAGATTATTCTTGGTCTAAACAATTTCTTTAAGCCCAATATTACTTCCTACTTCTATGAATACCACATCTTGATAATACACTATTTTCCTTGATGTGGGATCCCAAAGCTTATATCCTTTCATTCATTTTTTGTATCCAATGAAAATATATTTGACTTCCTTTTTAATCATCTTCTTCGTTCCTTAATTCAAACTGCATCATCTCAGGATTATTCTCGGTCTGAACAATTTCTTCAGGATCGCTCTTAATTTCAAATTCTATGAAGACCACATCTTGACTTTACATTGTTTTCCTTGATATAGGATCCCAAAGATTATATCCTTTCATTCCTTATTTATATCCAATGAAAATACATTCGACTTCATTCCTGTCCAACTTGCTCATGTTTTCCTTGGGAACATGCACAAATGCATCACAACCAAATACTTTGAGATATGAAACCGAAGGATTCTTACCTTGCCATACCTCATTTGGATTTGTTTCGACTAGTGCCGAGAAAGGGGACATATTCAATAGATATTTTTCATTGTTAACTACTTCCACTTAGAATTCTTGTGCGAGCCCAACACCACTGAGCATGCTCCTTGCCTTGTCCATCCACGTTTTGTTCATTCTATCAGAAACTCCATTTTGTTGTGGGGTATGCGGTGTGGTATGTTTGCATGATATGCCACACTAATTGCATAACTGATCAAATTATTTTCCATATAATTCACCACCGTTGTCAGTTCTTAGCACTTTAATCTTCTTATCTGTCTAGTTTTCTACAAGAGATTTAAACTCTTTAAATTTCTCAAAAAACTCTGATTTCTTCCTCAAGAAATATATACATGTCTTCCTGAAAAAATAATTTATGAAAGATACATAATACATGGATCCACCAATTGAGGGCACTATAACAGGGTGAAACACATCACAATGGACCAACTCTAGAATCCCATTTTCCCTTGTTGAACTAGACAGGAACCTCACCTGAATTTGTTCTCCATATATACAATGTTCACAAAAATTGACTTCTAAATTACACTAAGGAAAGTCTTCGACCATACCTTTATTGTGCATAGCTCGAAGTCCTTTTTCTCCAATGTGTACCATCCTCTTGTGCCATAACGTGGTCAAGTCGACTTATGATGACTTGTCGAGTCAGTTTGAATCGAATCAGCTCGAGTCAAGTCGGCTTCAGGAATAATGATTTTTTTTCATCCATTTGAGTCGACATCCCCTAACAACTTGTATATGGTTCCAATATGAACTCCTTTCATCAATACCATCACACCTCTTACCATCTTGCATGAATCCTTCTGAAATAGAGTGTGCACTCCAACATCACTTATATTTCTAATAGATATCATGTTTCTTTCCTAACCTGAAATGTGTAGCACACTAGGAAGGGTTAGACTCATCCCATCCTGCAGTATTAGTTAAACTCTTCCTCATTCGATAATTATTTTTCTCGATTCGTCGCCCAAGAACACTTCTCCTCCTTCATATCATTCATATTGGAAAAACCATTCTCTATGTGGTGTCATATGATAGGATGCTCCTGAGTCGATCAGACAAACATCTTGATCTGACCGTGTACTAGTCAATGCCAGGTACACATCGCATCCCTTATTTGGAGTCATCTTTCTCTCATTCGACTACTTCTCGTCGGATCTTGTACTGACTTCCATCAACTTCGAATTGCAGTCCCTTTTGTAATGCCCAGTGTTACCACATATCCAACATATTCTTATCGACTGTATCAGGGATTTAGATCTACCCTTCGACTTAGATTTTCTACCGGATAATTTACCTTTATCTTTGTCAATCGGTCGACTGGTCACCACTAAAGCATCTTTGGTCGATCCGTCCATGTTCTTCCTTCTCATTTCTTCTGACAATAGAGATGCAACCACGTCTTCTAGTGCTAATGTAGTTGTATTACTCCCTATAGACACAACTAATCTATCCTAGGAGTTTGGAAAATAACATAATAGGCTTATACATTCTCCTCCTTAGTGATTTTAATATCCATAGAAGATAATTGGCTTATAATGGTATTGAATGCATTTAAATGCTCAGTCATCGAACTACCATCATTCATTCTTAGAAGATACATTTTCTTTCTAAGAAACAACTTGTTTACCAAGTATTTTGACTGGTACAAGATTCCCATCTTGTCCCATAGTTTCTTGGATGAATCTTCATCTAAGGCATTTAGCAACACCGAATCTGAAAGACAAAGTCAAATTTTACTCCTTTCTCTTCTTTCAAGTTTCTCCCATTCTTCCATCAACATACCTGTCGACATGGTACCAAGACAGACAATTGCCCATTGTTCTCCATCTATAAGGAGATCTTCAATTTTAAGTTTCCAAAGCTCAAAATTCTGGCCATTGAATTTTACGATCTCTATTCTCGAACTGCTCATCATTTTTTAACACAATCTTTAAATATTTCTAACTTACGACTCTTACTGTATCTAGGATTTAGCTCAGATCCAATATTTTTAAGCCAAGATCTGGTACCACATGTTAGGAAATGAGACACACTTCCACGCTAAACCTAGCAAAAGAGAGGAGAAATATTTAATCAAGAAATTAAATGACACATCAATCACATGGTACACATAGATTTTACCCCGGAAACCCAAACCGAGAAAACCATAATTCCTTGATAATTTTGCTCCTTGTTGTCTTATTCATTCAAAATAAAAGGTTACATTTCTAGCCTTGGTCCACACTTAATAAAAAATTGATATCATACCCTTTTTCTTACACAAGAACAACCCCATAGTCAATTAGTCTTACATTTTCATGAACACCAACCTCTAAATTACAAACTCTTGGTGATTAGCCATTCATCATCTAAAGATTCAAGATCCATGCAAATCATTGGCTACAAATCTCGTGAATCTCGGGATTCTGTTACAGTCGACTACCAAATCATATTACCCATCGAATACGAGTCGGCCTTCATTCAGTCTTCAGTTGGTTTCCACACGTCCGCCTATCGACCTCTTGTCATTTGACCTCTTTGACTTGTTGTCAATGTCTTTACCATGTCGAACCACCTCAACCTTCAACTTTGACTTTACCCAATCGATTAGCCTCAACCTTTGACTTGTTTTCGATGCACCTTGACTTCTTCTTTACCCAATCGAACCACCTCGACCTTTGACTTCGACTATCAATCGATCCACCTCGACTTTCACTACAAATAATATAACAACCCAACAGTCTCCAATTAGTTGGAGATAGTTGAGTATGGGAAAAAGGAGTTATAAAACTAACAAATCTTGTAAATCATCATTAATTTGGGCATAATTATATTTTTTTGAACATTTATTAGCATGTACGTGGGTGTCCCTTAAGCATCTTGCGTGTACACAGGAAACATAACTAGTAGGGCGCGTACATCCTTCAAAATTTGTTTTTTTAGGACTTGAGGAGGTATGGGGAATAATTGTCTGTAAGGAGGATAGGGATAAGGTCAATAAGAGCATCAAATCTTTAGAGGTGGCATTTGATGCTATAATAGGCTGGGAATGAAGAAAAAAGTGGCTAATTACAAAGCCATACATTTATAGTGCCAGAAGGTGAAAACAGAGCGTAGGCATCCAACTGGGTTGTTACAACTATTTCCCATTCCAAAATGGAAGTGGGAAGTTATCATGGTTGATTTTATTATAAAGATGCCCATAATAGTGAAGCAACATGATTCCATCATGGTGGTGGTTGATAAATTGACTAAGCTAGCGCATTTCATTCTAGTGAAGACTACACACAAGGCATCAAATATTGCAGATATATATATGAAAGAAGTTTTCAGGCTACATGGGGTGCCTAAGGAAATAGTTTCAGACAGAGTTCCAAAGTTTACTTGAATTTTTGGAAGGGTTTGTTCAAAGGATTTGGGACAAATCTAAATCTCAGAACAACATATCACCCAGAGTTTGATGGGAAAATAGAGAGGACCAAAAAAATAATTGACGACATGATTACAAGAATGATGTGATGGACCAACCATCAAAGTGGGAATATTGTATTCATTTAGTTGTTTTTTCATAGAATAATGGGTATCAAGCCTCATTAAAAATGAGTCCATTTGAAGCATTGTATGGTAGAAAGTATAACACGTCAGTGAGTTGGGATAATCCAACAAACAAAGGAGTTGTTGGACCAGATTTGTTAAAGGAAATGGAAGAACAGAATGCAAAGATCAAGCAGAATCTAAAGGTTTCCCAAGACAGGAAGAAAATATATGCAAACAAGAATAGAGTGTTTAGATATTTTTAAGTGGGAGAGCATGTGTTTTTAAAAGCGAAGGAGAAACAAAGTTTGTTAATATTAGGAATTTTCCCAAAGTTGGCAGCGAGATATTGTGGGTCTTTTGAAATATTAGAAAATATAGGGTCATTTGCATACATGCCAACATTTCCTGCATCTATGAGAGTCATAATGTATTTCATGTATCATTATTAAATAAATATGTGTCTGACCCTAACCACATAATTGATTGGAATGTGATCCAGGAGGAGCAAGAAGGTGATTTCTGGGTGGAACCGGTACACATCATGGACTGGAAAGTCAAAGTGACAAGGAACATAGCCATAGGGATTGTAAAGGTTCAATGGACCTTCCATGGTCCTGAAGATGCTACATGGGAGAATGAAGAAAACATGTGGGAAGAACACCCACAAATTTTTGACAATTTTGAAGAAAACAATAATGCAAGACTCCATTTTGAGCAACTAGAGTTTTGGACCACATATTAGAGTCCTATCCAACTGCACTGGGGACCCTGATAAAAGAATGGTTCATTACTTGGGTTAGTACTGATAAATGAATGGTACATTCCTTGTATTATCCTCGATAAATGAATGGTGCATTCCTAAGGTCGGTGAGTTGAGAGGAACAAGAGATTACAATTGCAATTGTTGTTGGAGTTGTGAAAGTGCAAAATTTTATTTTCTAAGTATTGTGATGTAAAATTGAATATATGTGTATCAGAATTATGTGCACAAAGGATGGTGAACAATTGCAGGGGAGGGGGAATATAACATCCCCATTATAATCCCTAGTTTAATTACTTCTTAATGTAGGTATAATATGTGGCTACAACCAAGCGATTTAATACGTGAATTGCATTTCTATGTTTTAATAATAAAATGCGATGCCAGTTGTTAAGGGGACATGGACAGAGATGGGGGATGAATTAATCCAAAAAATAGGGGAGGGTCTAAAAGAATGGCCAAGAGGGGTCTAAGGGGGAATAACCCATGTCTATCAATTCAACCTGTTTTCCAAAATTTTCTATTGGTATATGAACCTTCTAATTTATGATTGAGTGTTCCCAAATCCAATCATTTAATACAAGTAAGACGGTGGGTGTGAGTGGTCACATCCCATAGTTATTGTGAGCATGGGTGTTATAACCCTAATTTGCACCATATATGCTTACCTGGCATCAAGCCATCTCATTTTACATATTTTGCCAAGCCACTACTGAACAACTCTTCTTAAAAACACCCTTTTTTAAGGCACACATGCCCTGCTCCACTACTCCATGAGTGTATACGCTGGCTGTCCCACTACAACCCGCGTATACCTACAAAAGCATGAAAAATGGAAAGTTGCAGACGAAACTCACAGTTTGGGGTAAGTTACCTAAATCATTTGACCACCCATAGCCGGTCACTCGACCAAATACCTAGCCCTTTCTAGCCTATAAAAGAAGGGCTAGGGGTCCCATTTGGAAGGAGGAAAATAATTGTAAAGAAACTCTACCCGATTTCGCATTCCCTTTGTCCCAACCTTTGCAACTAGTGTTTGAAGAGAAGCATATGCAAAAGTAGTTGGAGCACAGTTTAAGAGGAGCCCAAGAACAGATTCGAGGAGTAGTGGCCGATCTCACTATTGTAAGGTTACTCTTGTGAGATTAATAAAAATAAGTACTTTTCCCATCCCACCATATGATGTTTGCAATGTTTAAATTTGATTATATTTTGACAAAATCTCTAACTATTAGTTCATAGATCATACGCATGTGGAGTTATTTGTTTGTCTTTTTGTGAATGCAGGTCAACATTGGGAGGAGATTTGCAGTCAAGGAGAGACCAAACGTTAAAGGATCGACATCAAACACAAAAACTAAGGTACAATAACTTGATCTTTTTAACCTTGTATTTGCATATGAATAATGGGGTTTATGATTGGGATGTTGGTGAGAAGTAGGAGAATTTAGGTCATTTTATGCATGAATTATAGAACCCTTAATGCTAGTCCGTAGCGGGATTTCCCACCCACAACAAAATTGGTGACCATACTGGGGAGATCTCTAGGGTTTTTGGGGATAGTTTTTTGGGTTTTTTAAATTGGTTTTACTATGTTTTTTCTGAGTTTCTGCAAGAGTCCGAGCTAGTAGGGATTCTGGTCTTCTATACCAGTACTCCTTGCTTTCTTCGCTTGAATGTTTTTTTTCTTTTCTGGGAAGCTATAGAGGCATACACGGCCTGTATAAGGCCTGCACACGTATACATGTGCCCTAAATTCACACAATCCACATACATACGCTGGCTGCTGAAGGATCAATAACGTGTCTGAGTCTAATTTTTTTTTTTTTGAAGAGAGGCAGTCATCCTCTTCCCTATCAGAAGTGATCCTTCTCAGGGTTTTTCTGGATCTAGTTCTGGGTCTCTGTTGTTGCAGTTTGTAGCCTAGGTATAACCTCATATTAGCTTTTTCCTTGCATCTTTTTCTGTCAAAGTAAGTTTCTGTGTCTTCAAGGGATTCTGGTTCTCAGTACTAGTACTCCTTGCTAGTACTTGATTTCTTGTTTTCATTTTTTTGAGGAGTTGCAGAGGTGCACGTGGCTTGTAGTGGGCCTGCACGCATGCCCTGCCCTTGTACAACCTGCGTACATATGTTGGCTGTTGAACTGTCAGTAGCGTACCTGCTAAGAATGTTTTTTTTTAAGAAGAGGCAATCATCCTCTTCCTTGTCAAGAGTCACACCTCTCAAGGATTTTTCTTGATCTAGTCTGGGTCTCTGTCATAGCAGTCTGTAGCTTAGGTTTTATTACAACATAGCTTTCTTTTTCATTAAAACATTTTCCTCTATTTTTCAGTAGTAAGGTTTTTAGACAAGTTTGAGAGTCTGCTTCAATCAACTTGTGTGTTATTGTTAGTAACTCTTTGCGATATGCACTTAGGATAGAAGTCATCTCTTGGTCTTTACTTGTCGTCAATTTTACTTTTTTTTGCTTCTTAAGAATTAAACAATAATAATAAAAAAAAACTTTTAATTTTTGGTTTGGTTAAGTAGTTGGTTGTTTGCATTAATCATTAAGAAAAAGATTGTTTTCGTAAGTTCTTGGTTGTTGACTTAGGACAATAAGTAGCTCGTAGTCGAGTGAAATCTTGTTTTGAGTTTTCTGTTAAAAACATCTTAGAAAAAAAAGTTTGAAAAGTTGGTTAAAGAGTTTGAATGTGAAAATTCGAATTTGTGAAGAAGTAATTTGTTTTCAATATATGCTCTTCTCTTTCATCTCTGAAAAACATCACTAGTTTCATTTTTCGTTCCCTTTGACTCAAGACAACCACTAAAATTAACGATTAATTAAAACCAACTAGACTTTATGTTTGTAGGGTCCATCGACTAGTCTAGGCTAGAGCCTTGATTTAGGATTGGAGAGGGAACTCTTCAAGGCTGCTAAAACAAACATAAGAGTCTGTGCTAGGGAGTGTCAAAATTCCAGTATCGTGAAAGTTATCTAGGACCCTCCTCTAACACAGGGGCTAAACACGAGGTTGCATAAGGAAAGTTAGCGGAGATAACCCCTCCAAATCTGGACCAAGCATAGTGGGGAACACATATAGAGGACTTATCTTGGGATTCCATTGATTGCATTTTCCATAGAGCTTTGTGGGTCTCGAATCCATTCGAGGTCCTCATTCGTCTTCCGGAACACTTTCTTTCGATACCTTTGATAGGTTTTAGTCTTGATACCCTGCTCATTGCGGTCCACCCGACTGTCGGTTGTACCCGCCTGGTGAATGTTTGCACGTTGGTAACATATTTGCCTATTCTTCTAGTGACTTACACAGGTGACTGCGGGGGTATACCGCGGTACCTAAGACAGACATCGGGCCATGCTTTGCAGAGTATACCCAAAGGGTGCTTCCATATTCGAGTTGCACTTGCACCGGTAATTTTCTCTAGTGTTGGTTGTTGTAACTGTTATTCCAACTAGCTAGTGACCGCTTATTTTATCTCATAGGTACTTTTTCTAGTGCGTGCTGGTTTTCAAATGATTATAGATTTCCCTAGTGTGTCTTTTATATTTTCACACAATGGAGGATCAGGAGTTCCATCAGTTGTGAAGTCTTTTGGGCATGCCGTCGGTTGACCTCAAAACCCCCCTCCACCGCTAAGGCGAAAATTAGACCAGCAAGGGTCTTTTGAGACAACTGGGTTACAGGAAACTGTGCCCGACCCATCTTCGAGAGGAGAACATTTGATTCTGGAGGAACCAATCATTTCTGACCTCAGAGCAAAATCTCTTGGTCTGTATAACCCTACCATCACTGATCTATCGGTGCCCATCATCGTACAGGTTCTACCTTATGAGTGTCAGGTAGTGTCACAATAAACAATGGAAGCAAACACTGCTACTTCTTTAGGGAATACTCATATTTCCTTCACGACTGTCACTACTGGGCGTTTTCCACCTCCTAACCAACCGTTGTCAGTCCGGGACACTATGGTATCGACTTCTTCTACCTCAAGAAGCAATCTGATTCTGTCTATGGCAGCGATCACTGCTCCGTTTACACAGAATGCGACAGGCCCTCCGTTCTCATACAAGATGCCCGACTTCGGTACGAGTACTGTACTTTCCTCCTCCACTCTACATAATTTACGTCTGGGGGAAGGGAGTTCCAATGCTCCTTTGCAAGGAGCTATGGGGGGCACTTCATCTCCTTTTATCACTTTCCCTTACGACGAGGGTCATATGCCCCCTTCGTCCCCCTCGCTTGACGATGTTCCTCTACACTCCGTTGGGCCTAACGTAAATTTATCCGGAGCAGGTAGTCAAGCACTCCCTCCTTATAACATGTTTGTTGGTTCGACACCTTTCTCTTTGTTCGACGCATTTGGTAACAACTCTTTCTCGACAGCTTCCGTTTCGGCTGGGGGAAACCCCGGTTATGGACAACCACATCTTGTATAGGGTACTATTCCTGCATAGGGGGCACACTTAGGAATTCCTTCCTCACAAGGACCTTGGAATCGGTGGCAGGGACCAGTCCCCTTGCCAGGGATGTCGAACGGGGGAAACCCCTTCCATACCCAGTGGAACTCCGGACAAGGCCCAACACCTATGCCTGTCAGACCGACAAGGGGAAACCCCTCCCAAAATCCTTGGAAGCGACACAAGCTTATCCCTTTATGTCCTATTATGGGAACTAGCCGATGATGTCTCAACAAGAGCACAATCCGTACACCGGTCACGACCATGGTTATTACCAAAGCCCTAGCCAACAACCTAACTTTTCCTGGCAACCTGGTGCCAGTCAAACTCCAGGCTCCTTTTTCCTTGGCTACAATCCACAACCCAAACTACCATTTCTGGCAACCCTGCACTTGCCAGATTTGACAAGGCTTTTAAATGACCCCATCTGTCACGATCCGAGTTGGCCTCCTATGATGACCAAGTTGCCTTTGGACATTCCAAAGTTTGAGGCCAAGCCTAACAAATATCCTGGAGATCATGTGAATACCTTCCACTTATGGTGCTCGTCCAATTCGTTAAGAGACGAGTCCGTTCAGTTGCAATTGTTTCATTGCACTCTCATAGGGAGTGTTGCAAAATGGTACATCGAGCTCGACCGCTCACGATACTCTTCCTTCGATGAATTGGAAATGGCTTTCTTGAACCATTTCCAATTACCTATGAGATACGACGCTGACACTAAATTGCTGGCCAATTTTGTGCAGACAAAAGCGGACCATATCACAGATCATATCCAAGAATTGAGATGCCAGAAGAGTTTAATAAAAGTGCCAGCCCCACCATCATTCATGCTAGAGTGGTTCTTGAAGTCTTTGGTACCCCAATTATCTAAAGACGTCGAAACATCCAGAGTGTTTTCCAAGGAAGATGCAATAATGAGAGCTCAACAACTAGAGCTAATTTACTCTCAGTCTAGTTTACTCTACGAGATTTTGCCAGATGCACCGAGGTCAATCCTTGACAAAACCAGACAAAGGTATAGACCACATGCCAATGGCATTACTGGTTCAGCACAAACAAATCCCGCTGATCCATTGTCAAATCAATTGCAACAATTGTCGATACAGCAGACAACGACTAACTAGGCCACCGGTTCAACTGTTCCCCCTACCCAAAAGTTGGATGTACACAGTGTGAAAACGACAAACCCAAAGGCCACCCAACAGCCTGACGGAAAGAAGAAACAACGAAAGAAGGGTAAGGGGGATAAGAAACCCAAATATATAATGCTGGCGGGGGTGACACTGAAAAGAAGAAGTCAAAGTATCCTTGTAATATTTGCAAGGAAGACCACCCGACCCATCAGTGCCCTCAGCTTGCGGAGGCCCATAAGTTATTGGCATAACAACACCCTGCCATGTTAACGAACCCATTTCAACACGAGAAAAATCTAACTCTATCCTCCTCGAGCGTGGAAGGGGGTAGCCAAGGACCCCCTCTGTCTTCGAGTAATCCTTCGTCTGCAAATGTATATATAATGAAAGGTGATGCCTATATATCGACTAGAGCACATGATTACGGAAATCCAAGCACCTCTGAGAAGGTTAAAGAAGCTAAAAACCCTACTCTTCCTCTCTAGATTGAGAATACATTGGGCAAAACAATGACCCACATCCCAAAAGGTGCATTCAAGAAAGCTTCTCACAACCCAAAGGAAAGGGCTGCCGAGAACTACTCTCTGGTGGAGGATTTATCACAAATTTCTTGTGCGATGTCTTCTTTGGAAGTCCTCCAGAGTTACCCTTCCCAGAAAAAGGCTTTGTTAGCCACCCTAGGATCTATCGAGACTTGTAATCCGAGAATGATCATTCTTGATATGACCGACTTAAAACCTCGTCTTCCCTACCACGTAGCTTTTCAGATAGTAGTGGCTTACACCACAAAAATTTTTACCCGGAATATTTTCCGTACAGTGGTGGATGAGGGTGCCTCGACATGCGTGATATATTTAGAGTGTTGGAAGGCCATCGGCCAACCCGTTTTGTCAATTTCACCTACTCTTCTTAAAGCTTTTAACGGTCGTTCTTTCCGACCACATGGGATCATTCCCTCTTTCCCCATGCAGTTAGGGGGAAAAACCATGTGCGTCGAAGTTGAAGTGGTCGATGCGTCTCTCAACTATAATCTTTTGTTAGGAAGGAGTTGGACCTATGCTATGCAAGAAGTGGTTGTGATAGTTTTTTGGGTCTTTTTGTTTCCACATGAGGGCTGGATTGTGACCATTGATCATTTATCCTTCTCTCGTCCTGACCCTTCATTGGGAGTCTCCACGGTCTCAATGATTGGTAACCCTCAGCCCGACATCATCAACATAGGGGTTGGTTTGTGCCCACCTTTGATGGGTACTTTCAATTACCCGCCTCTGACCGACAATGTCCATTACATGACGGTTGTGCCCGACCAACCTCGGGCTGAAATTTTTCAAATCTCATCGTTTCACATGACTTACTTTAACGATCCATGGACTCTTCCTTCCCCATCAGCTATGATGGAAGGGACAAAGCACCATGGCATGGACATGCCTTTGTCCATGGGACAAGTTGCATACTCGATCATTCAACGAGCTTCTACAGACCCCGATCTGACTCCAACACAAGAGTTAGATCCAGTGCTCGAGCCTATTTGGGCTCAAGGTTCCCTTGCTGATACAGATTCTTTAGACTTGGTCTTACTTTCAGATGAGACGATTATTGAGGCAATGACTAGTCCAGACAGACCCTGGGATTATTTTTATCATAGATCCTACTTTCTCCCATATTTAAGACGAATTGAAGAAGGTTAATTCACTCTGACTATGAATGGAGATAAATATTGTCCTATCAATCCTTTGGAAATGCACGCTATTTACGTTGAAGGAAATATGGCAACAATAGCTGAAACGATACCTATTGACATCTCCAAAACCCCTCGCGTCATGGAAAATATCTTTGTTGGAGCAGATTTCTCCCCCGAGGAGATTCAAATCTACACAGATTTATTTAAATAATTCCACAACGTGTTTGCCTAGTCTTACGAGGAAATGCTAGACATAGATCCAAGAATCGTCGAACATGAAATCACGACTTATCCCAATGTCAAGCCGGTCCGATAGAAGCTCGTCTGGTCAATCCTAAGAAAGAAGCAACTATCAAGGCTGAAGTAGAGAAACAACTTAAAGCTGGTTTCATCTACCCTGTCCAATTGACTCAATGGGTGTCGAACCCCATGCCAGTCAATAAAAAATAGGGTATGATTCACGTATGTACAAACTTTCGTGATTTGAACAAGGCCTGCCCAAAAGATAATTTCCCCACGCCATTTATTGACTAGATAGTTGATGAATGCGCAAGTTGTGAGGATTTTTCGTTCATGGATGGTTTTTTGGGATACAATCAGAGATAGATCAAACCCAAAGACCAACACAAAACCTCTTTCATTTGTCCATGGGGTACATTCACTTATCATAAGATGCCTTTTGGTCTGAAAAATGTTGGTGCTACGTTTAAGTGGGCCATGTCTTTTGCTTTCCATGACCTTAAACACATAGTCGAGGCTTATCTCGATGATTTAGCGTCACGATCTCGCAAGAGAGATGATCATCCAACACACCTCTGACTTATCCTTGAACGATGTCGCTACTATCGAATCTGCTTGAATCGAAACAAGTGCAATTTTTGCGTCACATCGGGTCGTCTGTTAGGTTTCATAGTTTTGACCATAAGGATCAAGGTCGATCCTCTAAAGGTTGAGGTAATAGTTTAGTTGCCTCCCCCGTGCACCATCCCTTAGCTTCAAATTTTGCGGGGAAAAGAATTTTTTTTACGGCATTTCATCGCAAAATATGCCGAGATCACAAAGGGTTTTATGCATTTATTGAAGAAGGAAGTTCCTTTTCATTGGGATGAAGTTGCTCAACGCTCTTTCGTAGCGTTGAAACACGCCCTCATATCAACCCCTCTGCTTCGACCACCCAATTATAATAAAGATTTCTTATTGTACTTGGCCGCTACAGAGTCGACCATCGGTATGGTCTTAGTTCAGGAGGATGATTTAATCTCAGAATATGTGATTTATTACCTGATCCGAGGCCTAGTTGGATTGGAACTCAATTATTCCCATATTGAAAAAATTGCGTTAGTAGCAGTCCATGCTGTCCAATGGTTCCGTCATTAAATTTTGTTTCGCAAGACTACCATCATTACTGTCGTGAATCCATTTCAATACGTATTGACATGACAAGTCATTGGAAAAAATATCAGTAGATGCATAGTTATCCTCCAGGAATTTGACTTGGAATTCGTTTCGGTGAAATCCAAAAAGTCGATGGTCTTTGCAGAACTCATATTGGAACTTCCGGTTGAATCAGGTGATGTTATACCCGATGAGTCGCCTATCAAAGGAGACCTGTTTTTGATCGCGTCTTCCGACCCTTAGTATGGAGATGTTCTTGTCTATCTCCAGACTTTTAAGTGCCCCGCCTCTGCTTCTTGTGATGAGCATCACCGTATATGCCATCAAGCTAAGAACTATCTCATACTCGAGGAAACTTTGTATCGTCGAGGTGTAGTCTGCATACTTCCCCGATGTCTCATTCATGAAGAAGCGAAAATCATGCTTAACGATTGCCACACTGGAGCATGTGGCGGTCATCTTTCTGGGTTGACAACAACCTAGAAAATTCTATGAGTTGGTTACTTCGGGATGAAATTAATCAAAGATTGTGTTGAATCGGTCAAGAAGTGACACCCGTGTCAGATCTTCTCTCGGAAGATGAGGGCACAACCCACTCCCATGTTTCCTGTTATTACCGTTGGTCCCATCACTAAATGGGGGATTGATTACACTACATGAAACACCCTTCAGTAAGGGGGCACCACTATATCATTGTAGCAGTAGACTACTTCACTAAGTGGGTCGAAGCTATGACAAAATTTAAAGACGACGGGGAGACATCAACTCTCTTTTTTTTCAACCAGATAATAGCAAGGTTCGACGTCTCGAGATAGATTGTCACTGACCATGGCAGTGAATTTCATAACAAAATGATGACCGAGTTAACATCAAATCTTGGGTTGCGGCAAGAACATTCATCACCCTACTACCCCCAAGTGAATGGTTAGGTGGAAGCTGTAAATAAATCTCTTAAAACCATTCTACAACGAACGATCAATTCGGCCAAGTCAAATTGGCATTTGATGTTATAGTCAACATTATGGGCTTACCGAACGTCTATTAGGACTTTAACCAGTTTCTCACCTTTTCAACTCATTTACGGGCTGGAAGTCTTTCCCATAGAATTCCAGATCCCATCTTTAAATTTGGCAGTACAGTTATTGCCAGACACTTCACCACTTGAAGAGCGTTTATTATATCTCGAGAAACTCAATGGGCATCGTCGTTATGCGGCCTTAGCTAACAAAGATCATAAACAAAAAGTCAAGTGTCAATAAGATTGGTCCGTTCGTCCTCGGATTTTCTCTGAAGGTGACCTTGTCCTGGTCTATGACCAATATAAGGACCCCTGGGGGAAGGCAAGTTCAAAACCATGTGGTTCCGACATTTCATCATTAAAGAGGTTCTAAGAAAGGGCGCTTATCGTCTAGTGGAATTTGAGGGAAATGTTTTGGTGGAGCCTAGAAATGGGCTCTACCTCAAGAAGTATTACTTATAGGTGGGTCACCTTGGGTGACTTTTTGTAACATATGTATAGTCTTTGTACTATTACTTTTTAGTTTTTCTTTTGGTTTTATGGACGTGTCGTTTTTGATGTTATCTTTTTCACTGTGGTAGATGTCAAGTGAATCAGAGGTGTTCATTGGGTTCACAGACGGTGCTAGCAGACACACTTGGAGGATTGCCTCCACAACTTGGGTGATTTTCACATCTCAGGGCCAGTTGCTATCTTCAGGAGGTATTTGTTTAGGAGACATCACAAACAATGTCGCCGAATACAACACAGTTATTGAGTTGCTTCATGATGCTTTGTCACTTGGTATCTCTCACCTCCGGGTCTATTGAAACGCTCAGCTGGTTGTGTCTCAGTTAAATGGAGTCTATTGTGTTCATGATCCTACTCTACACCAACGGTTCCTTAGGGTACATCTCTTAGAATGGAGATTTGATTACATTACGTATATCCATGTTCCTAGGAGATCAAATCAAGTTAATAATACTCTAGCTAATCATATATTAGATTGGCATCTTGCACACATGTAAGAAAAAGAACACAGACGCACATGTAAATACATTTGTAAATAAGTGTAATCCATAAAACACAAAAAGATAAAAAAATCCATATATATATCGCAAAGCACCAGAGTACATAAGTGGGCGCAAGCGCCTCAAAAAAATATGTGTCCAGTAAAGAGTCACGGGGCTTATGCCCTAAAAAATATACAAAAGGTGCCCTCGACACGTAGGTAGTCTGGCCTAGCTAGGGACAAGGCATGTTGACCTTGTTTTACTGAACAACGACATTTTCCAAATGTCGAAATAGTTGGACCCAAGTCCGTGGCACCCCAACTACATGAGGCTACATAGATGGCGGCAGATAATCGATCTCTTCCATGGGGACTGTGCAAGTGAGAGAGGTAAGGTTCCACTCTACCTGTCTCAAAAATCTCTCAGCCTCACTGGCTGGAGGTCCCCCTGCTGCTGCTAGTCCACCAACTATGGATGGTGCGACCTCTGGTCGAGGACGTCGCCTGGTCCTCGCAAAGTCTGCAGGATGCACTGGTCCCACATCTGCACATAACATACACATATCTGTCAGATACTCTGGTATACAAAAACATGATATATATATAAAAACAACATAAAAATCAAATAACTTTGAAAATCAATCTTACCTAGCTCTCCTCGTATCACTTCGGGAGGTACACCCATGTCAGGGTCCCTGGAAAAGTCGATTTCAGCATAGGGATAGTCCTCTATCACCGGAATTTGCCAAGACCACGAATCGAAAAACTTGTCGTCAAAGGCCTCGATAGTCCTCCCTCCCCCTTGTCATGACAACAACGCTTCCCATTTGTTTACTGCCGGAGAAGAGGCTATGTGCCCTCATACAATCTCCCTCGGACTCAGACTAGGTACCCTCTCGAAGAAGACATCACAAAGGATAGTACCAAACCCAAAGTTTTTGTGCCTCCACATTCGACACTCTGTCAACTGCCTTTTCATGTAGTCTAGTAAACTAGTACTCCAATCAAAAACTTGTGCATTCAAGCACTAAACCACACAATTAATGTGCGCCCGGGAAGCCTGGTGTAAATCTGTGGATCCAGTGATCCGTCTAATAAGTAGAACTATCGATTTCAGCATTAGGTTGTTGATCTTATGAATTGGCACCTGGGTGCCCACTTTGTTAGTACCTGCGTCGCAATGGAGTCAAATCAACTCCACTATGCTGTGAGTCCTGGAGGGAAACGTGCGAAGGTTGAATGGTCCCCCTCTCCTTGAGAGGCTAGTCAGAAAGTAGATATCTTCATTCGTTGGAGTCAATGACTGTCTCTCAAGCATGAATGCCTCCAGATCCGGGTGCCAGTAGTCTATCAAGGCATTCATTAGCCTAGGTTGTGCCCGCATAAATGCACTTTGGAAGAACTTAAATAAGCCACATTGAGCTAATGCAACTAAAACATCAGGGTCATCTGATACCAAAGAATCAAAGTCCTCATGCTCTCTCTCTCTCCAGTGAACGTACATCCTGCAATTGACAAGTTCAGGAGGGATTAGCCCTTGCATTGTTTTAAATTTTTTCTATGTTGGAGGGTATACGCGGGCTGTAATGTAGACAGTAGCATATGCCTGCGTGCAATATTTTCTCTGCACGCGGGCATATGTTGGCTGTCATAGGACAACCTGCGTATATGTAGGGCCAACCATTTTAAAGATCAGCCCCCCCCAAAAAAAAACAAAAAGAAATGCATAAATGAAGAATTGAGATGCAAGGGGGGTTAGTATGTACTTACTTGTTCCAATTGGAAGTTCGTTTCGTCCACTGAAGCTCCCGAAATCAACTCTTTTGACAAAGGGGTGCTTTTGGCTCCATAGTCAATTTCTCAATTAACAATGGTGATAATGAGCTGCCAGCTTCTGTTTATAGACTTTTTGGCCCCTTTTTGTCATTTTTTGGACACTTTTGTCGTTTTTTCTAAATTAAAAATCATTTAACATGGTTCAGGAGTTTCTTATGGATTGTTACGATAAGAGTTACTTTGGGTATTGGGAAACTTTTGGAGTTTTGGGTCATTTTCAAGGTCTTTTGGTAAAAAGTCATTTTTCCAACTT
>ML787848.1:248311-261472 GCA_009831015.1 Picea engelmannii | reverse complement strand
GAGTTTCTTATGGATTGTTACGATAAGAGTTACTTTGGGTATTGGGAAACTTTTGGAGTTTTGGGTCATTTTCAAGGTCTTTTGGTAAAAAGTCATTTTTCCAACTTTGTGCATGTAAGATAGGATTCCACCTCCACTTGTTGCACCTCGTTGACTTTTTCGCTTTGCCTTGTGGTAGAGCCTAACCCTTCATGGATGCCCTAGATAGATCCTGGTTGCATTTTGGTGTCCATGACATCATTAATGACTATAGGCTCGGGAGTCCTTATTAGTTTTATCCTGATTACGAGTTTGAGCCTCATTTGCATGATGCATTATCACTCTTGACCTCACCCTCATGACTCCAAAAACACAACGGGTCTTCTTTTGAGCCCTTTTTAGACCCTCTAAAAATGAAAAGATTGCCGAGCGATCTTGTTGACCTTCACGCTCGCTAAACTGAAATTTGAAGGCACGTCTGTCCGACGGTAGTTTACCCCTTTTTCGGTCCGGATGGTCAAATGTATGAACAAAGATATACTCTAGGAACTTAGGTTCCCTAGAAGAGTATTCTCAGGTATGATTTTAACCCTTTTTCGGGCCTGAGGGACTAAATTTACAAAAAAGGAACCCCCACGGAGTCCATAGTTAAGCTCTTTTCAGACTCCCTAAAATTGAAAAGATCGTCGAGTGACCTTATTCCTTCACACTCGTTAAAATGGTCCAGAAGAACATTCCTAACAGAGTCCATAGTTAAGCTTTTTTCAAACTCCTTAAAAATGAAAAAATTGCCGAGTGATCTTGTCTTTATCACACTTGTTAAAATGGTTTTGAATAGACGTCTGGTCGGTGCTAGTTTACCACTTTTTCGAACTGACTAGACTATCTTCGAAAAAGGTACCCCAGTGGAGTCTCTTTTTACTCTTTTTCAGACTCTCTAAATATGAAAAACCGTCGAGCTTACCTTCTTTGGGCTCGTTAAAATTACATCGAAGGACGTTACCATTGTGTGTCTTATTAATCACGTTTGCATACCTACGTCTTTGGCCTAATGCCGGCTCCATGTTGCTCTCAACTGAACCATATGAAGCATGCCTTATACGCAAGCCCTGTAGCACTTTGCCTCTACGTCTTGACACCTTGGCCCATAGAGGATTTTTCTTGAGTGTCCTTTTCCTGCATATGTCCCTTTACTCTGAGCATCCATGTGTTCCTTGTGCTTGGAACTAGTATGTCTGCGACATTCGATCCTCCCTTGTAATGTAGCATTCTTTTATTATTTTTCAAGCTTTTCAAAATTATTGAAAAAGACAAAAAATCAAATATACCCCAAAAAGAGGAAGGGAAAAGTATTTTATTTTTGTTGGCAGCACAATGAGTCGCCCTTGGACAAATCACATCATTTCATTTGTTCGTCAAGCCCTAGGTTTTAATATGACCTTAGGAAGATGTTTCTCGCTACATAGAGATGTGTCCTCCATTTGGTTATTCTTCCAAACATATGGAGAGTTTGTGTTGCCTCCTGCATCATGAACTTATGTCAACATCATGCTGCATGAGTCTCATCATTTGTCGTGCTATTGTCCAAGGGAAGTTTTTACCAAGCTTGAGTCGGCCCCTCTATAGTTTGTCTCTTTCCCTCATGCCCGACCATCCTGAAAGCCCAATCAAGTCTTTGTTCGAAATCCATGAAGCCCCCAACCTGATCATAAAAAATCCTCTAGTTTGTTCCTGACAAGCCATCGAAGACCTCTGGGTAGTGAAGTCGTACACTCATATTACACTCCTACCCAAGTTGTGAAGATTTTGAAGCTGTTGCTCGAGCTCTGAAGGCCTCATCTCTAGCCATCAGGCCTTATTCGCTTCTTGAAGATGGATACTATACATGTATATCTTTTTGATTTCGATATGTATATCCATTGTGTATTGCTAGTGGCTACACTTTATATAGTTATATGACATGGATCTACAGTGTATTTGATTGGTAGCCATCATTTTATTTCATTCCGAGCATGGGTATGCCCGCCTCGGTGAGACAATTTTTATTTGCAGATGACACCTCTCGAAGCCTGGTCTCTGGGCTCACTTGTTTCGTATGTTGCTGAAGATTGATAATGTATTTCGGCCATCAAATTCTCTTCTGACCTCACACATTAGCTGGCATATGTTATAACCCTAATTTTCACTAGATATGCTTACCTGGCATTAGGCCATCTCATTTTACATATTTTTCCAAACCACTACTGAACAACTCTTCTTAAAAACACCATTTTTTAAGGCACACACGCCCTGCTCCACTACTGTACACGTGTATACGCTGGTTGTCCCACTACAACCTGCGTATACCTACAAAAGCACGAAAAATGGAAAGTTACAGACGAAACTCACAGTTTTGGGTAAGTTACCTAAACCGTTTGATCACCCATAGCCGGTCACTCGACCAAATACCTAGCCCTTTCTAGCCTATAAAAGAAGGGGTAGGGGTCCCATTTGGAAGGAGGAAAATAATTGTAAAGAAACTCTACCCGATTTCACATTCCCTCTGTCCCAACCTTTTGCAATTAGTGTTTGAAGAGAAGCATATGCAAAAGCAGTTGGAGCATAGTTGAAGAGGAGCCTAGGACCAGATTCGAGGAGTAGTGGTCGATCTCACTATTGTAAGGTTACTCTTGTGAGATTAATAAAAATAAGTACTTTTCCCGTCCCACCATATGGGGTTTGCAATGTTTAAATTTGATTATATTTTGATAAAATATCTAACCCATTAGTTCATAGATCATACGCATGTGGAGTTCTTTGTTTGTCTTTTTGTGAATGCAGGTCAGCATTGGGAGAATATTTTTAGTCAAGGAGTGACCAAATGTTAAAGGATTGACATCAAACACGGAAACTAAGGTACAATAACTTGATCTTTTAACCTTGTATTTGCATATGAATAATGGGGTTTGTGATTGGGATGTTAGTAAGAAGTAGGAGACTTTAGGTCATTTTTTGCATGCATTACAGAACCCTTAATGCTAGTCCGTAGGGGTATTTCCCACCCACAACAATGGGGGGATGAGTACAATCAGCTTGGGGAAGTGTGTGAGTCAATCAATCAAGGAAAAGGAGAGGAAAATTGTATGGGTAGCTACCAAATTTTTACACATGGATTTTTTATGCATGAGCAACAAGTATAGAGGAGGATAGAGAGATTAGAGATGGGACATCTATGGAGGGTGAATTCTAGAGCATGTTGAAGCATTTTGGGGAGGAATATTGAAGAGTTGGGTTGTCAGGTTTGAAGAGTGAAATCTTGTGTGAGTTGCACTGTAACAACAAGTGTTTACTGTTGTTTGCTGGTAGGTTTTCCTAGCAGTAAGTTCACTTGAATTCCCAGGTGATATATTACTGGTTACCCATGCCAGAGAGACCCTGATAAATGAATGGGATGATCGAGGGATTGATATCAGTGAAGGGTTACTTTCCTTGGGTTGGGAAGGTCAAAAGGAAGAGATTTGGTGGAAAATTGGGACATTTGTAGGAGAACATCGGTGGGTTGTGGGATTTCTGAGCTGTGAATGGACAATGTGAGACCATCCTCTTTTTTGGATTACTAACCTCAGCTCAGCTCGGGTGTGATTTTTTTTTTTTTATATTTGGAACAATAGGTCTATGGTTGGGTGGAATGTCCTTCCCAAGCAACTGATTGAACAACTAATTTGGAAGATAAGTGTTTTATTTGTTTTTTGTCTTGTACTTATGAGTTAAATTGTTGTGCATGAACTTTGTGTATTTGAGTAGAATTTATATGATGATATGTTTTTTTATTAGCCACATGTCATGTATATTTTAGCTTTTTCTAGCTACATCTAATTTATGGTAATAGACAACAGTTAAATATGCATGTAAATCGTAGCTGGAAGCTACATGAATTTATTTAGTTAGCATAATTTTTTATTTTTAAGTGTGTTCCATGTTCTAATGTTCCTCAGTTGGGCTGGGGAATGTTACACACAACATCTCATAGTACATTATCTTTGAATGGATTTATGTAGTATTGTAGGCAACATTGCTGACTAATGTGAATGTCCCATCCCTGGCTCATCTAACTGATGATTTATGGCTATATGTGAAGCATCATTGACAATGAATTAAACTTCTCAAGGACCTATATTGAGATTATGTTCCTCTAACTATCATTGTCAACAATGAAATTTAGTGTATTTACCTTCACCCAAATCTATAATTGGAAGAGGATCTCACCTTCCTTCAGCTCCTCTAGTTCCTTTATTTTAACCCTTGTGGTAGCGATGGTAACACTTGGTTCCACATATATGATTTGTTTTCCCTTATTTGAATGAGAATCAAAGTCCAAACCTAAATCAAATTATGAGGATTTTATTTTGGCCAACAACGATTTCTTGCAATGACATCCATCATTGTCGTACCAAAGAATTTTGTGGATCTCACACAAATTTCTAGTGTCCTCCTTTGGCTTCTTGTTCCCCTTTACATGCAGCTTAGATTGGTTATCCTGAGGTTGGTTATCCTTGATTTGTCCTTTGTTATGTTAATAAGGGATTCCTTTACCATTTTTTTTTTTGTTGAGTAGTGGATCCAAACTTGATCTGACCCTTCTATTGAAAACTTTGCTTGATCTTGACATTGTACTAGTTGTTAGATTTTGAGGTTACTCTGAAAGTGTTTAAACCATGTTTGGGGGTTCTTCATGATATTTTTAGTACATGGTTTATGATCAACCCTTGGATGGTCAATGATGAATTTTCACATCAAATGTGGATTACTTAATGGTTGCTTGACCTCAATTGGAGAGAGAGAGAGAGAGAGAGAGAGAGAGAGAGAGAGAGAGAGAGAGAGAGAGAGAGATAATAACTTTATATTTCATTGAAAAATATACATGTTTCAGTCCTATTTCATCGAATATGACTATTCCAACAAAAAACGGTTATGTTCATTCCCTTTCTCTACAAAAACTTTCCCCTTTTTTGCATGTTGCATACATTCCTTTTACATTCATATCAATTTCTTTTCACAAAAAAATAAGAGCCTCTAGGATAAATCAATGGTCATTTCATGGACCATCTAAGAATTAGGAAATTCCTGGTAGAAAAAATCCCCTTTTTCCAGCTCCATAGCCTCTTTTAACAACTAGTCCACCTTTTGGTTGAGTTCCCCAAAGACATGAATGCAAGAATACCATTCCAGATCACCTAGTAGCTCATGTATTCTTTTCATAATGGGTTGTAATATTTCCACTAGGATTTTCACTTTCCCATTAACCTGGTCCACCACCACTTGAGAGTCACCATAAATCTCAATCTTATGAAGGTTTAAAGATATGGCTTGTAACAATAAAGAACATATGGTTTTAATTCAACATTCATCTTTGAACCTCGACCAGGGGTAAAAGACTTTGAAAAAGTGATATGCATTTATATACAAAACCGCCCCTACCCCACACATAGGAGGGTGTCCCTGACTAAGCCCATAAAAAAAAACCCACAGTGTTCCTTCTATCATCTCTGGCATTACATGATTTTAGATCTACTTTTTCTTTGGATCCTTTTTGTACAACATTTCTAGTTGCTTAATCAACTCCACTGAAACCTCTTCTAGAATGAATTGATTTTGAAAAAAATTCATATTCCTTTCCCACCAAATGAAATATAAAATAAAACAGGGGAGGGCCTCCAACTCTTGTCTTGACAAATCTTTGTGCTAGCCATTCAACCATTGTTCTAAGGACTCCTCGAAAGGGATTAGAGTTATAATAATTTTCTCCAAGATTAAAATCCATACCTGTGTTGCATATGAACATTGAAAGAAAAGGTGAGAGACAAATTCACCTTGAAAATTGCAAAGGGAACAATAACTCGGACCGCTCCAACCCCTTCTGCACATGGAATCCCATGTTAACATTATTTTCTCCATCACCAACCAGAATAGGATTTTCATTTTCTCATGAGCCTTCCATTTCCAAAAGTATCACCACCACCATTTGGACACATATCCATTTGAATCCTCTGCTCTTGCTTGGTATCCCAACTTGATCGAATAACATCTTATATTTATATTCTTTTCCTAGCAGGTAGAATCTGATATGAAGCCTTGTTTTAGCATGGATGTGAACCTGCACCATTCCTCTACCTTTTCACCTTCTAGATTTGACTCGTTCAAGTATTTCCATATTGTTCTTCCTGACATGTCAATTCCTTCGCAAGTTGCATCCTTCAAGGTGAAAATGCTAAGGGAATGAAGGTTTCTTATCAGGTCCTCTGATATTTTGAATTTATTACCTACTCCTTTCCAAGGATCTTCATTTATCATCATGCTTTTTCCATTTCCTATGTGTCATTCCATTCAAGCCCCTATTAAATGGAAAGTGTCCACCATAGGTCCCCAACCTAATGAACCGACTGATACCACTTTCCTTGGACACCTAAACCACTCTTCAATGGAATTAATAACTAAATATTTATATGTAATGACCCTCCCCCACAACATACTCCTATATATCATTCTCCAAATACTTTTTTTGCAAGTTATTTACAAAACCAGGAAATATTATGAATTCCCCATCCTCCTAGGTCCTTTGGTCTAGCTAGATTTGATCATTTAAAAAGAGGAATACCTTCTTCCTTTTTGATCCTTGACCATAATAATTTAAATCTCAATTTGCGAATAAGGGTAAGGATTCATTTAGGGATCTTTGCAATGGTGTCCCAAAACACGGGAATATTTCACATTACAAATTTGATGAGGACAATCCTTCCTCCTCGTGATAGGAAATTATTTACACAATTGTTTATTCTTGCTTGGACCTTTTGAGAAATCCATATCCAGTCCGTGTAGCCATAGGAATTATCTTTTAGAACAAAACCTAGATACTTTAACTCTGCATCTATTTCAATGTTATTGAAAGGAAAATTGCGTTCAAGTTTCTCCCTTGCCTCATTCTAGAGAATTAACTCCGATTTTCGACTTCTTGACATTAATTTCCATTCATGTTGCTAAACAAAATAGATCCAAAAAATCTTTTAAAACTTGTATTTCTCTACCTAAACCAGCACCAAATATCATTATTTCATCTACAAACAAGAAATGATTAATAAATTTTGAGATTGAAACCTTGAGACCTGCAAGTAAACCTTTTGATCTGGCTTCTTGAATTAATATACTCAAGGCTTCTGCCATAATGAGGAAGAGAAAAAGCGACAGGAGACAACCCTGATGGAGACATATAGTAGAGAGAAAAAACCTAAAGTGGGCCCCATTTATAAGGACAAAAAAAGAAGAAGATTCTATGCATCCCATAATCCATCTCACACTACTCAAGTTTATACCCAGTTTGATCAAAACTAGTCTCATGAAGGTCCAATTGACCTTGTCATAAGCTTTAGAAAGGTCAAGCTTAAGGAAAAAAGAGGGGATATGTTGAGTTTTGATAGAGTGTAACGCTTCCTGATCTAGGGAAACCACGTCATGGATTTGCCTCTTAAAAAGAAAACCAAACTACTCTTCTGAAATAATGTCACTAAGAATGGGTTTCAACTAGTTTGTTATGATCTTGGAAATTAACTTGTAGACCAGGTGACAACAAGATATAGGGAGGTAGTCTGTTAAGGAAGAAGGATCATAGGACTTATGAATACGAGATAAAAAGGTCTTATTGATGGACCCATGAATCTTTTATGTTTCTTGATATCCTTGAATCACTTTCCCTAGACCATCTTTCAATAAATCATAGAGACCCAAAATCAATTCCACTGGCATATCGTCTGGACCCGAACTCTTTAATTTTTGAAAAGTTGTCAGGGTGTCAAAATTTACCTTCTTAGACACTTATTCCAATAATAGTGTGTTCATCTCTTCTAAAATTTTATTTGGAAAGAGGTCCACTACCTTTTAAAAAAATTGAATGGGACACCCTGGCTTTTCTTTAAATAAGCAACTGAAAAAACCAACTCCTACTTCTTCCATTTCAAGGTGAGAAGACACCATCTCTCCATTGCAGTCTTTGATTTCACCTATGGTGTTTTGATCCTTCCTTTCCTGATCATATCTATGAAAATATTGTGTATTACGGTCTCCCTCTTTTAACCACACAACCCTACTTTTGAGTCTCCATATTTTTGCTTTCAATAGTAAAATATCTTGTTTTTTTTTAAACAAAATACCCAAATCCACTTTTTCCTATGTGTTCAAGGTGACTACACACTTTTGAACTAAGAGGTGGAACAAACCAACCTTTCTTTCCTTAAGGAATTTGAGGGACCAGTTCTGAAAATCCTTTTCCCAAATTTTAATTGCATTTCCTAACTTAACAAAATTCTTTAAGAAATGGCACATATAAGAGGACTCTTCAGATTCTGCTAAATGGACCCGTTCTTTGACTACTCATATTTGGAGATCCTCTTCCTATAAAAAAGACACGTTAAATTTGAAAGGGTATGCTTTGGCTTTGTCTGGTTTCACTATTTTTAGTGAAATGGGTACGTGGTCTGATAAACTTCCTTCTAAAACTCGTGAAGCTATCCCCCAAGAATTTAGCATAAAATTTTTAGAAATTAGGAAACAATCTAACCTTTTAGCAACAACATCCTTCACTTTGCGACCATTTCTCCACATTTGAGATATTGTTTGAGGAGAAACATCCACAATGGCATGACTTGAAATCCAATTTGAGAAAAATCCTTCTTAACTATCCTTTTTAGCCCTTCCCCCCCAACATTCTAGAGAAGAAACTATGAAAATTATGTCCCTCCCTAGGAAAATATTATCATCTAATAGCACACCTAAAGACGAAAGACCTTCCCAAAAATTTATACGCTCAACATAAGGACCATAGAGTTTTATGATTTTAAATGAAAACTTTAGACACGGGTCCAAAAGCTCCACCACCAGACCTGAGGAAAGAGTAACCATATGACAACATACAAAACTATTTTTCCTTGCAATGAGGATTCCTCCAGATAGGCCCTCTAAATCAGAAGAAAAAAATGACCAGTCATGAAGCCAAGGTTTTAGAAAACCCTCAACTTTTAACCTTGAACACATAGTTTCTTGAAGAAAGAGGACATTAGGCTTTTGCAATAGCATAAGCCTTTTTAGGGCCAATAATTTATGGGTGCCACCAATCCCTATGATGTTCAAAGAGAGAATTATCATAGGATAACCTTGGGTTGGGTCTATGATACCCTAGCCTAGGGATAACTAAGGAGATTATGTCTTGAGGCGCATAGGTCCCAGACATGGAGTACCGAGAGCCATATTGACTTGAGCATGGCCCTGGAGGTAATGAGTATGTGTATCATGGTATGTGTCAGTCTAATCCTCAAAACTTTTGTATATGTGCATTTAATTATTTTTTCTTCTAACTTGTGCTTGGAACTTATTCCTTTCCACTTGACCACATCTGGGGGGAATGACAGGATGCCCTAGTAAGTTGGTTTCCATATGGTTTGAGTTGTCACTGGGGGGATTCATGAAAGGTCATCATCTGTTCCCACCATACTTACCAATTTCCATCTTTTTCCCGCTCATCCATCCCATTACATTGGTCTGGACATTGGGTTGGCCAAACATCTAAGGGTTGTACCTTACCTTGTGGGAAGAAGGGGCTAAAGGCCTAGAGTTTAAAAGTACCTGGAAAAATATGAAATCCAAAAGAATGAAACCTTGAGATTCTCCACAAAAGGATCCCCGAGAAAGATATAAAAAACTTCTCAGCAAGAAACAAAGGGACTCATAAAAAAATAATAAATCAAGACCTAGTTGGAAGATAGGGGGTCTCATCATGAGCCAACCTATTAGGTCCATGGGCATGTAGCGGTATGACACCACCAACAGCTGGTCACCACGCCAGGGTAGTGGATCTTGGTGGCATAACCAAGAGAAAGGGAGTCTCATCACGAGCCAACCTTCTCATTTCCATGAAATGCTTGTGGGTAACATTTCCACCACTGACCACCATGCTAGGGCAGTGTCCCCTAACTAGTCTCTTTAAAGAAAAAAAAATAAAAAAATATAAAAGGCATGAATGGGATTGGAAACAATTGCATCCATGACAATGTGCAACTCACCCTCTTCAAAGGCACCCATAGGTAAGCCATACATTTCCCTGTTATCACTGCCCCCATTGCCCAGACATCCCTTACCACCTTATCCACTCACATGGCCTGGATTTTGTCTTCACCCAAGAACATCCCACATCCAATGAGCATTGACCCACTAGGACGTCCTCGCATCCCCTCCAAACTTGGATTGTAGAATAACATAATGTCTTGAGAACTTGTTCGGGTTAAGGGGGTTTCATGCACATGTTTAAATAACTTGATGATTAGATGTGATTGACATTACTATGATCCGTCTGACTTATGAGCCCATGGAGGGCATATTTGTTGATGTTGCAGAGCCACATCTGATGGATAGGTACATATGGGGAGATGATTAGTTTGGACCTCCATGTTGGCGGGGGGGAGGTGCAGGGGTAGCGCCCTCGAAAAAAAATTCTGCCTTGGGAAATGTATCACATATTTAGGTGGTTTTTTGGCACATGGTTTTTTGCTGATGGTTTTCTATTTTCGGTTAAGGAATTAGGGTTGTGGACTAATCCAGGTCATTGGGTTAGGGTTCTAAATGCCGCTAGCTCCTATATGTATATTGTATTGTAAACAATGTATCCGTATGAATGAATATAGAATATGCTGGTTTTCCCGGTTTGGGTTTCCAGGGGAAAAATATCTATGTAATGTTTGTATTTTCCATTGTATCTTTTTTGTTCTTTCACTGAAAATTTGTTTGCAGTAAATATTGCACAAGGTTAGAATCTACATTTGGTATCAGAGCTTTGTTGGCTTCAGGGGGATGCCTTTGTGGTCAAGGGTTTGGATCGGGACTGTGATAAGCCTTGTTACATAGGGAGATATGTGGTATTGATTTTTAAGGTGAAAAGAAATGGAAAGCAAAGCTGGAGATTGAGAAGTTTAATGGGCAAAGTTTTGAGCTGTGGAAGCTCAAGATGGAAGATCTGTTAGTGGACAGAGATCAGTGGATCACAATAGATCCAGGTACTACACCTACATGAAATTCAAAAAATGATTGGAAAAAGTTGGATTGGAAGGCAAAGAGAACAATCCGACTCTGTCTCTCAGATTCAGTATTACTGAATGTGCTAGAGGAAGCTACAACCAAGGATTTATGGGATAAGTTGGGGAATTTGTATCAGCCTAAGCCCCTAGTGAATAAACTATTCCTGAGAAAGAAGTTGTATAAACTGAGGATGAGAGATGGAGACTCAGTGGCAGAGCATTTGAACGTCTTCAATACTGTGGTAAGTCAGTTAGTATCTGTTGAGATTAAAATTTCAGATGAAGATAAATGTATCGGTTTAATGTGTTCTTTACCAGAATCGTGGGATAGTCTGGTTGTGGCCATAAGAAGTAATACAACTTCCTTGAAGTTTGATGAAGTGGTCTCATCCTTTTTTTTTTGTTCTGAGGAGATGAGACAGAAGAATATGGAAGGACAGAACACATATGCATTATTTACAAGAGGACGTACCTAGGAAAGAAATAGATCTAAGTTCTCAAGTGGGAGATCTAAGTCTAAGGGTAGATCTAAATCTCCTGGAAAGTTTCTAAGGGTATGTTGAAGATGTGGAAAAGAAGGGAACTACAAGAAGCAACGTAGATCCAAAGTTGAGAAAAAGAAGGGATCTGAAGAATCTCCTTCTATAGAAGAAAAGAACTCCAAGGAAGAAGGAGGGGATGTGTACTTGGCCTTTTCAAGCACACATGCAGATCATGAGGCATGGTTAGTTGAATTTGGTGCATCCTTTCATATGACTACCCACAGGGAGTGGTTGTGTGAATATGAAAGGTATGATGGAGGTAATGTTTTCTTAGGTGATGATTTGACAACCAGAATCATAGGACGAGGAAGAGTCAAGTTGAGGCTCATAGATGGAAGGATTAGAACACTGCCTAGTGTTTTTCACATCCCAAGTTTGGCCAGAAATTTGATTTTTGTAAGAAAAATGGACAATGCAGAGGTAAAAACAATATTTGAAAAGGAAACCTGCAGGATGGTTCGAGGATCAATGGTGTTGCTAAAGGGAGTTCGGTTTGGAACTCTGTATAAGATGAAAGGAATCACTATTAGTGATGGGTGTAATAGTCCCACTGTTCCTGATATTGGAGTTGAAGAAGAAATAAATCCTACAGTCTCTGGAGAAAAGGTTATGCCGTGGCATCAAAGACTGGGGCATATCGGAGAGAAGGGTCTTCAAATACTACACGGTAAAGCTATGGTTGAAGGTATGTCTAACTTCTCTCTAGATTTTGATTTCTGTGAACATTGTCTATATGGGAAGCAGAATTGGGTAAGATTCCCCTTTGGTGCAACGAGGGCAAAAGGAATTTTACAGCTAGTTCACAGTGATGTTTTTTTACATGTGTCGGTCCCATCATTGGGAAAATATGTGTACTATGCCTCATTTATTGACGAATTCTCGAGGAATACTTGGATATATTTCCTCAGGAAGAAATCTGAAGTCTTTGACAGGTTTAAAGAGTTTAAGGCTCTTGTTGAGAAAATAATGAAGGTGTTGAGGACAGATAATGGCAGAGAGTTCCGCGGGGATGAATTTGAAGAATTATGTATGAAGTGTGGTATAGCAAGGAAAAAGAATACTCCATATACACCTCAACAGAATGGAGTTGCAGAAAGGATGAACAAGACGTTGATGGAAAAAGCAAGGTGCATGCTCAATGGTGCCTGGTTAAGGAAATAATTCTGGGCAGAGGCAGTGGGTACTGCATGTTACCTATTCAATAGATCACCCTCATCAATGTTGGATGACAAGACTCCACAAGAGGTATGGACTAGTAAGGAACCTTCTCTCACACATTTCAAGGTATTTGGCTGTGATGCATATGTTCATGTTCCAAAGGAAAACATAAGTAAGCTAGATAAGAAGGCTGAAAAGTGTATCCTTATTGGATATAAAGATGGTCTCAAAGGTTATAAGCTTTGTAACCCAGAAACTAAGAAGGTAGTGTATAGCCGAGATGTGGTATTTAGAGAAATGAAGGATGTTGTTAAACATGAAGTCCTACCAAGTAAGGAAGAACCAGAGAAGATAGAGTTTGATTTAAAGGATGATGAATCAGACTCTAT
>ML787848.1:233546-247420 GCA_009831015.1 Picea engelmannii | reverse complement strand
AGGATCTTGGTGCTTCAAATTTAATTTTGGGCATGGAAATTAAAAGAGATCGAAAAAGGAGGAAACTCTGGTTAAATCAGAGAAAATATGCCGAGACAATATTGCAAAGGTTTAATATGCAGGAATGTAAACCGGTCAAGGTTTCTATTCCTGTTGGTGTAAATTTATCTGCGGATCAGTGTCCCAAGACACATGAAGAGGAAGAAAACATGTCTCATGTTCCATATGCAAGTGCAGTTGATAGTTTGATGTATGAAATGGTCTGTACTAGACCAGACATTGCACATGCAGTGGGAGTTTTGAGCAGGTATATGTCAAAACCAGGGAAGGAGCATTGGACAACAGTAAAAAGGGTTTTCAGGTATATGCGTGGCATTGCTAGCTATGGATTGTGCTACGAAGGAAGACCGAGATTGGACAGAGTGGTGGATATACATGGCTTTGTGGATGCATACTAGGCTGGAGATATGGATCGTAGGAGATCTACAAGCAGGTATGTGTTTAACCTGTTTGGAGGAGCAATAAATTGGATGAGAAAAAAGGTAGGCTGTAGTGGCACTTTCAACTATAGAAGTTGAATACATGGCAGCCACTCATGCAAGTAAGGAAGCAATATGGTTACAAAGATTGTGTTCAGGTATTGGGTTGGTACAACAAGCTGTAAGGATAGAGTGTGACAGTCAGAGTGCAATTTTTTTGGCGAAGAACCCAACTGATCATTCAAAGACAAAGCATATTGATATTCAATAGCACTTTGTGAGAGACATAATTGAAGAAAATAAAGTATTGCTGATGAAGGTGGACACATTGAAGAATGTTGCAGACTCATTAAAAAAATCTGTGAGCACTGAGAAGTTCTCTTGGTGTAGAGGATCCATGGGCATTGCTGCCCTGGTTTGTTAACTATGTAACCCTATAACCACCCGTATGCAAAGAAAACAACAAGTGGGAGAATGTTGGGTATGTGTTATATTCTTTGCACTACCTTGAGAAACATGTCACCCACCTTGGGAAACGTGTCACTTATTTAGGTGGTTTTTCGACACATGATTTTTTGCTGATGGTTTTCTATTTCCGATTAAAGAATTAGGGCTGTGGACTAATCCAGGTCACTGGTTTAGGGTTTTGTATGCTTTTGGCTCCTATATGTATATTGTATTGTAAACAATGTATCACTATGAATGAATATAAAATATGTTGGTTTTCCCGGTTTGGGTTTCCAGGGGAAAATTCTCTATGTAATGTTTGTATTTGCCATTGTATCTTTTCTGTTATTTTACTGAAAATATGTTTGTAGTAAATATTGTACAAGGTTAGAATATACACTCCATAGGGCTAAGATCCCACCAGATGGATGTTGAGACCCTAGCCAGGGGCAAAGACAGATCATGGGATTGCACCAGAGAGAGAGGAGGATGTTTCACCAGGGACAGCCTGGCAGGCCTGGGCCCAGGGGGGTTGTGCCTTTTTCACCATGATGTAGGCCTTGGAAGGCTCATGATGTCACCCAGGTCACCCATGACATCACCCAACGTTTGGGATGCTTTGGAGGCAGTTGTGTGCCAAGTGGCACGTGTGGCAGGATCCTGAGGCCCATGGAGGCTTAACATTTTCCTTCAGGAGGCCAACGTTGCCAAAAAAAGGGCCTAACATCACCCTAAAAGGGCATGACATCACCTTTACAACTTGTTTTAGGGTTTAGTTATGACAATTAATGCAAAAACTAGATATTATATGTAACTGGCCATGTCGACCTTTTTGACCTAATTCTGGTCATTGTAACTGTATAAATAAGGGGAAAATCACTCTTATTTTGGATAATCTTTCACTCACAATTGTGAGGACTAAAATTTTCTCCCTACTTAGGGTTTCTTGGCTAAAATTTTAGGCGCACTTGTTGAGGAAGGGTAAATTTGGAGTATTTTGGGAAGTTTCTTGGTGGATGTGTTCAACTAGGGATTTTATTGATGATTCTTGGTGTATGTAAGTGATATTTTTGCAATTCTTCTTAATTGAATGGTTATAGTCTTATTTATCTTGCATTTACATTCAAGATTATGAAATTTCTTGATTAAACCCTATGAAGACTAGCACATGTTATTGTCCTAGCTTTAAAGCCTTCACTTACTAGATCTTGTCAAAAGGCCATTTTTCTTGAAGCATTTGCTAGGGCCTTGCCATTGCAACACCCTAGTCTTACTTGCTTCATCTTAGCCAATTTTGCTTCATCATTGAGTTATAGAGGGAGGAAGTCTACTAAGGCCTAGGGTTACCTACACCTTAGTAGCTAGTTTCCCCTAGGTTTTGATAATTGGAGCCTTGGGTTACCAACACTCCAATCTATCAATCTCTTTTGTCTTTAACTCTCCTATTATCATTTTTCTTCAACATTTTCTTCCACATAATTGACTCCATTTTCCCTAAAATCACTAGTCCAAGTCCTCTTTTGAGTAATTAATCAAAACAACCAGAAAAACCTATTCTTTGAGCCTCCTAGTAACCATTTCTAACCCTAGAATAACCTAACCTACTAACAATTTTGTTGTTTTTACTAAAGTAAGCTACAACCATTAATTGCAGCATTAAAATCTTCTAAAAGTAGTTGAAAAGGTTGATTTATGCATTGTCTTGTTTGCTTCCAACAAATGCTAGTATTATGATTTCAATGGTTAATGATTCTTAGTCATTTTGAAGCTATTTCAAGGCATTTAATGTGAAGTATTGCCTTATAAATATTGTTGTTATAATTTTCTATTTACTTCATTATTATCAACAAATTTCTTGTATTGAGAAAGACTATGGTTTTATGAAGTGCTAACCAGAAAGTGTACTTGCAAATATATATAGTTTCTTTTTGCTTTGTTCAAGACAGGTACACCTTGACATATTTTCATTTCATTGGTTATAAAACCGAGACTTTCTGATCGGTGGTGATTTGTGAGAGGGGATCTTTTTATTAGCCATTTTGACTTTGCCTTCTCAAACCCCCAGGTCATCGGGGATGTCTCCCCTGGGCCTACCACCCTAAATAGAAAGAGACATCCTATTGAGGTGACAATGATAGGATAGTATCTAGTTATGCGAATTTTCTCTCCTTTAACCTTTCCTTTGATCAAAGTACAAATTGTGCGATAACAGTCATCCCCACTATAAAGGCCCTGAAAAATCATTGCCTAACACCCATCCTGAATTTCATTTTTATCCTTCAGTTTCACCTTTGAAATAAAATATTTCCTACCCAAATGACCACCCAGGGATATGTCAAAATCCAGACCTCCACTAGGCTCACCAACCAACCCTGCTTATATCTAGATCTTAAAATATAGACTTCCTTAACTGAATACTTAGAGAGAATTTTTTTTATTGAAACATCCCCAAAGGAAATTGATGATACGGGAGTCATGATAGCTAAATAAATCATAACACCTGGACAAGGGGAAGATGGATGAGGAACCAAGGGAGGGGGCAGAGAGGCCTCTTTTGAAGGGGTACATGAACCAATAATTAAACATTGGGGGGACCATAAATTTTTAAAAGAAAAGGGAAGATTGTTACCACCACCCGAAAAGGCATATTTATGAGGAGACAAATGAAGAGATATTTTTGAAATGGAAAGAGAAGGACTAATGTTCCTACCACTAGAGACGTCCTGATCCGCCTTGGGAGAAAAAATTGACAACTGCATTTTAATATTCACATCACTTCTGGCATCCTCTTCTTCTGTGTGTACACCTTGCCCACTTTCCTAAACCTCAAATCCTTTCCTCTTCTAAATTTTAGAAAATGGCGGAAACTGAGATGGATGTATTCTGCATTTGGATTGAAGGTACCCAACCTCATGACACCCAAAACAATGGAAGGGAACCTTCTAGTAGTCAATTCTATGAAGCCAAAAGAAGATCGCCAAGCTAATTCTATTTCATCTTGTAAACCCTCCTTTAAATCAATCTCTATTTGAATACAATCCCAACTACAATCCAATTTTGAATCCCAATCGGGTTCTACACTGAAAAAATGCCCTATTTTGTTTCTTATAGCTACTATCATACCAACATGCCAAAATATCATAAGGAGGTTCGGTCGGATTTCCCAGACTTTGGTTGGGGCCATCAAGTCTCTTGTTGGATCAAAAGTGACTGATCATTCTTTCAAAACTAATCTTGACGGACCCCAACCCAAAATTCTAGAGAAAATTTTGTTAAGATCATCCCTGGAACAAAACTTAAAACATATCCATCCACGGGTGAGAATGTGGAACCCTGTTCTATATGTTAAAGTTTCTGCTATTATTAGGTTACTTTCAATTTACTAGATAACAATAGCATAGATAGGATCACTAAGAGAAACACAATCACAAGAGTACAAAACATTTATCCTGGGAAACCTCATGGGGAAGAAAACCCAACAAAACTTCCTTAATATAGATAGCCAATACAATGCCAAGACAATGAACCAAACAACACATAAATTCCTCTCCCAAGGATGCGCCTCTCTCTCTCTCTTCCTTCTCCCGACAACTAGTAACTGCATCTTCCTTCAATACTTGCGCACTAGATGAGTGAGCTGAGTGTGTGTCTAAATGAGGCATTGGAATCTCTTATTTATACAATCTGGCAGGTGTGAACAAAAGTGTCTTTTCACTGGCAGGGCCGACTTCTCATTCTGGGTGGTTAGAACCACCTTTATTTAATCTGGGGGCTGACTTCTCATTCTGCCTATTACAATTAGGGTTTGACCAATCCACAAAAGGGGATTTGGTCAATTACAATGCCCGACATGATCAATCCAAAAAAGGGGATTGATCTAATCAATAATAAATATATTTTATATTTATCCACAAAAGGGGATAAGAATATTCTTTGCAGTTACACAATATTTTAACAGTCCCTCTTAACAAGAAGGATATTATTTATCTTTTGACAAGTCACCAGATATCAACATCAACTAGGCAACAACATCCACTAGATAACATCATCAACTAGGCAACATCATCAACTGGGTAACATCATCAACTGGATAACATGATGCATCAATATAATCCACTTGGTCATCTAGCATCATGATCACTGACTGACATATCTATAAATCACTGGAAGTTTTGTTCTCTTTATCTTCACGCAGAAGATACTCTTTCTTTCTTTCGTCTTCACGCAGAAGATACTTCTTTCTTATCTTCACACATAAGATATCTTATATTCACACAGAAGATGTCTTATCTTCACACAAAAGATATTCTATGATTTTTTCCATTCCTTTTATGTTCTCCCTTCTCTTGTAGTCATCTATCTCACCCATCCACTGGGTGTTGATATTATGGTAGCTGCGGGAGGTATTCACCTCCACATGTAAACCTGACAAGGATAGAATACTCCGGGAAGCAAGAAGAAACCCTAATGAGTTGGCTAATAACCCTAGAAGACTTGTTGGATCAAGAAGATAATTTATATTAGGTTATTAGCCTCCAAGAGAAGAAGTCGGCCAGAAATAATAATATATACTGAACAGACAGATACCTAGAATGAGAAGTCGGCCCAGGCAGTTAGCCAGAATTAGTATAAATACAGGAGGCCAGTTCTCATTCTGGCAGGCAGTCTCAAAATTGCAGAGCAACACTTGTGCGCACTGCAGTGCCCAGTTTTGTGCGTAGGTTTGGAGGAGAGCCACCCGTGCAACTGCTACAGCTAGTAGTTACATTTTGGCTTGGACTATCTGTTGGCTAGGGTTTGGACTATCTGATCAACTCTTGTTGGTGCACTATCCTTGGGGAAAGGTGCGCTACCCTTTGTTTGGATATCTAGCCTAGGTTTTGCTTCCAAAGTGATTCTTTGTCAAGGTTAAGGTTCTTGAAGGGTGGCTTCGACCTATGGTTGGGTGACAATAGTGATATTGTCAATGGTAAAATGAGCACATCCATTATATTCTAACAGGTTATGGGCCCACACCTCATTCATTCAGTCTAACCGCTGGAAGGAAACATAGCCAGAAGGATATTAAGCTTGTTGAAGAACTGCCACTAGGGTTTCCTAGCAGGAGTAGTCACCAAAACACTGCCGCTAGGGTTACTAGCAGGTGCAATTGTAGAAACCCTAATCCTCTCATTGAGGCACCTTAAGTGAAGGGATTGACCTAATCTCTGGACAGATCAGTGTTCCCTAGCCTAGCGCATCTCCTGGTACTCTCAGCAAGCCAAGACGCCAAGTTTGAGTTTGTGGTCAAATCTAGGGTTTGACCAAGTCAAAGCAACCATGACTTATTATATGAAGTCAGAGAACAAGTTAGATGGAGCCTCTAACTTCAAAGTGTGGAAGACAAGGATTGGCCTCATCCTTTCCAAGAATAAAATGATGGATATCATAAAAGGAAAGATAGTGGAACCAGAGTTTGAAGAAGGAAAAGAGAAGGAACTGCAGAACATTGTAGTTATGGAGAAGTTCAAAGACGGTGACATCAATGCCATGCGTATCATAGTGGAATCCATAAAATACCACTTGATACCCTACATCTCCCATCTTGACTCATCAAAGAAGATTTACGATGCCCTAACAAATCTCTTCTCGATCATAAACATTGGACAAGTTATGAGTATGAAGAATGAGATCCGTGACATGAAGATGAATGATGATGACAACATAACATCATACTTTATGAGGATCTCCTAGTTAAGAGATCAACTACAAGCTATTGAAGAGATCACTTCAGAGAAGGAAATGGTAAACATAGTACTCAATGGTCTTCCCAAAACGTGGGATGCATTTTCTGAAAGCATGAACACAAGGAAGGAGTATCGAACATTTGAAGAACTTTGGACTTGTTGTGCTCAAGAAGAATCAAGGATCAGTGCAAAAGAGAAACCCCAAAAGAAGTACGATGATCAAGACTTCACAACAAGATTCAAGAATTTCAGGAACAAAAGGAAGTTTGGTTCATGGAGGAAGTCAAATCAAGAGAAAGACATTTCAGAAGTACAATGCTTCAACTGTCAAAAGTATGGCCACTACAAGAATCATTGTCCCGAGCTAAATAAAAGGAAGGAGAAACACGAAGCATCAGTTGTCGAAGAAAAGGAACCTACAAAGAAGACTAAGCAGGACAAAAGAGACTTCTTCTTCTGAAGGTAACAATACTCTTCTTAGTTCTTGTACATATCTTGTTTGCATCGTCTCTGTACATATCTTGTATATCTATCTCCTGGAAGATAATGTGTTCCAAGAAGAACTATACTGATGGAAGAACAAAAAGATAAGGATTGATATCATTAGATAATACATGAAAGAATGAAATACATCAAACAAATCATGTGGAAGATATTGCAAGATAAGCCGAATCAATCATGAAGAGACCTAGAAGAAGCAAAGACAGAAATAAGTCAGCAATCAAGAGGAAATTGGAGAAAGACTTATGACGTTTTGTATAAGACAACAAGACAGAAGCATGGACTTGGCTAGACAGAGAAAGCCAATTATATATTGCATAAGACAATGAAGATGCAGACAGAAGCGTGGACTCTGTTAGACGGAGGGAGCGTGGACTCGTACATGAAGAAAGGATCAGGAGGGAGCTAATCCTACGATCCATTGAAGATGATGAAGTATATATCCATGGTAGTAACCATGAAAGACAATACATGTTCAGTTCAATCTCAAAAGAAGTCTTCTTCGAAGAGAAGACTTAAAGCATCCCTAGTTGTCCATCCAAATCCATGATCCCTATGATAAAATAAAGAAGTGGAATCTTTAGGGAATGGAATCTATAAGAAACTCCATGGACCCAAAATCTAAAGAAAAACATGAGAAAGAACATGAATATTCCAAGAAAGAAGAAAATCCTAAACAACCAGTCATTGTATCGAGAATCACAAGACTACTAGCCTAATATGAAAACAATCAAGCATAACTGAAAGTTGTGATGAAGAACAATATATAGAAGACTTATGAATGAAATCATTGCAGGATCTAGAACTAGAGGTTCTCCTAGATGGAGGGAGAAGACTACGATGATTGCTCGTTTCGGTAAACCAGACATACCTCTACATGAGTCATTATATCATCCATAGGTTGGAGTGCTACATCAAGATTAATGCAAAGACTGTTCTCCAGAGCAATTGAACAAAGAGCATATGAAGAGAAACCTCAAGACCTTGAGGCATACCATAAAGAGACCCTTGTATACAGATGGAAGAAGATAACTTGGTGAAGAACCTTCAATTCACAACAGAAGCACAATGAAGATTCTCTATAACATAGATATTGTATCAAGATGATTAATCAATAGATCAGATCTCATGATGACAGAAAAAGTGCCACATGGATATGTTCCAGTTTTCCAACAATGATATACTCTATTGTACATGAAGCCTTCACAGAAAATCAGTGTTCCAGACTAAAGTACATTTGAAATCAAGCATTACATTATCCATGATGAAGTCCAGAAAGGAGAAAGTGGTTCTCCAATACATGTCTCCACAGATGAGCAGATAAGAAGACATTTTGGTAAAGCTTCTATCCAAGATGAAAGAGTTTGCGTACTCAAGCTGGAGCTCATGGAGACAACTTCCTTATTGAAAAAGGAAGAGATGACTCCTAGGTTGGGAGGGAGCACTGAAAATATTATTGAGGACATTCATTTTCAAGATTGAAAAATAGTCTATCTTGGACAAATTCTTTCCTGTTCAGAAAGTGGATTGAGATTTCTGACGGACAGTGATTTCCCATTGTGGTTAACATGGGAAATGGTCCAGATTGTTGATGTATCATAGACAATGACTTCCCATTGTGGCTAACATGGGAAGTGGTCTAGGGAAATCTCTCTTCTTGAGGGTTACTCAAGAATACTGTCCCACCTCGCCGGACAACGATTTCTCATTGTGGTTAACATGAGGAATGGTCCGTTTTGGAGGTTGGTACAGGACAATCTTTTCCTCTTATGGTTAACATAGGAAATGGTCCGGACAATCATTCCTTAGGGATTATACATTCTCTCCAGGGTGCACTTTGATTAGTGTAGGAGGAATGGCCCAGGGTGGGGAATGGTCCAGGCTCAACAATAAGGGAAAAACATTCCTTAGGGTTTATACATTCTCTCCAGGGTGCACTTTGATTAGTGTAGGAAGAATGGCCCAGGGTGGGGAATGGTCCAGGTTTAGAAGACATGACGATTATTCTTCCTTTCTTGAGAAGAATAGTCCATATATGTCATTGTTCTACTCTGAGGGCAGATATTCTTTCAAATCTCATAGATGTGAGTGAAATATTGGCCCAGATGATTTAGTTTATATCATAACATTGTTTCTATGCAGGTTGATATCAGATGATTGTTATGAAGATTGTATGATAGTAGATGTATACTACTGTGGTGGATGTGTTCCACTGTTCATGACTATACGTTGTTGATCAAGTACTTGTGTGTTACTTGGTGTGGTAGTGTACCACTGGATTGTCATTATGTACTACTATGGATAGACACAATTGTGTTCTATTTTTGTTTCGATTTCCTTGAAGACTATCGATAGTATTGGAAATGATTATCAGTTAGATGGATAATCAAAGGATAGAGATTTCCCAGACGGAAAACGGTTCAGAGCATTTACTCTTCTAGATTAGAAGAATGGCTCTTGTATCACTCTGTGGAGTGAGCATCATGTCTGATTACTCAGATAGAGTACAGTTTCGAGATATGATGCAACTGATGACACCGATGATGATGATGGTGCTCATGTTCTAGTCATGATCTAGTCTATACAACTATGTTGATGCTACCGGGTGAATGGTATGTTTTTGTGCTCAAGACCATTACCTGTAATACCTCCTTAGCTAGGAGGGAGTGTTGATATTATGGTAGCTGCGGGAGGTATTTAACTCCACGTGTAAACCTGACAAGGATAGAATACTTCGGGAAGCAAGAAGAAACCCTAATGAGTTGGATAATAACCCTAGAAGACTTGTCGGCTCAAGAAGATAATTTATATTAGGTTATTAGCCTCCAAGAGAAGAAGTTGACTAGAAATAATAATATATGCTGAACAAACAGATACCTAGAATGAGAAGTCGACCCAGACAGTTAGCCAGAATTAGTATAAACACATGAGGCCAGTTCTCATTCTAGAAGGCAGTCTCAGAATTGCAGAGCAACACTTGTGCACACTACAGTGCCCAATTTTGTGCACAGGTTTGGAGGATAGTTGTCGGTGCAGCTGCTGCAGCTAGCGGTTATGTTTTGGCTTGAACTGTCTCTTGGATAGGGTTTGGACTATCTGATCAACTCTTGTTGGTGCGCTATCCTTGGGGAAAGGTGAGCTACCCTTTGTTTGGCTATCTAGCCTAGGGTTTTCTTCCGGAGTGATTCTTTGTCAAGGTTAAGGTGCTCGGAGGGTGGCTTCGACATATGGTTGGGTGACAATAGTGATATTGTCAATGGTAAAACGAGCACATCCATTATATTCTAACACTGGGGAGGAATACAGCCATATCTTCACTCCTAGTCATCCCACATGAACTAGAGAAGCTAAGATGCTAGCCTGGGCAAGACTAGACTCTCTTTCCATGATCCACACAGGATCATGACACAAACCTCAAGATCCAACTAACCATTCCACATGGTCAAGGTTTGTGTTCCAGGCTACTCAATCCTTGGCCGGAGGAGAGTATCTGCCCGTTGCCCCTTGGAGAAACATGCACATTCCTCTCTAGGAGGGTGGTCACACCCCTCTCTACGAGGGTATTCTAGCATGTCCCTAGAGTATCCAAAACTCAACACTTGGACAGAGGCTAACCTTGGAAAATTTCTCATTCCCCTTCACTACGAAGGTCTCTTCCTTCTCTACGAAGGTATATTCTCTTTTCCTTCTCTATGAAGGTCTACCTGTGGGATTGCTCTTTCCTTCTCTATGATAGTTTTTTCTCTTTCTCCTTCTCTACGAAGGTCTAGCTATGGGATCTGAAAAAATATCTTGTGGTCCAAAATATTTCCATGGTATAATACCATGCTACCCATCTGTTGGACACGATCCATCTACTGGATAACTTTCATCTTGATCAAAATATCTGGGCACCATCCATCTGCTTTCCTAACTACATCAAATCATGATCCTCCATTTCGAACTCAGAGACATGGCTCCCTTGTGCACCAAACTAATAGCTTCTAATCATCATTCTTGAAGTTCTTTTTCTGTAATATCCTAGGTGCCTTCTTGAGTTCACACATTTCTTTCTGACTTCATACTAGATCAATCTGCTCCCTCTGCATCTATAAGAACGATACTAGAGAAACCTGTAGTTACCTGCATCTCATCAACTATATATGAGTATCCATCTTTTTCTTCATCTTGAACATTTCTATTCTACATCTTTAGGAGCCCCCCGCTCCTATATAAATACTGGATATTGTCTGGTCTTTACTGACTGTCACCATATCATACGTACTTCTCATGATGTCTAACTTATGCAAGTCACATCATAAGTTCTTTCTTCCGAGACTTGTAAACTTACTTACAATATGCTTTCTTTGTCACTCTCATGAGTGATCATACATGAAATAAATATTTTATCTCTTTCTTTATCCTTTTCTTTGATAAGTCTGCATAGACACTAAAATAAAACGAGGTTAATTAACATTCTCACAAAAAAATCTAACTTGTAATGATAAGGTAAACTAGATAATAAAAATAAACATGAATACTTATCTTTTGTTTTTGTGTGGGGAGGCTCTATAGACTCCACCATTTGCTATATTTCTTCAGATAAACTATCTTCAACTTTAAAGTACATAACCCTCATTTTTTTCTAAATATTTCTTTGAGGGAGGAGATTCCTCTTCCTCTGCCACATGTCCTTGATACTTTCTTTTACCTTTTCCTTGAGGACAGTCATAGGAAAAGTGTCCCAACTTTTGACAGTTGTAGCAACTGATCTTTGAAACATCTTTCTTCTTATCTGGAACTCTTATGGCATTATCTTTTTTATTGTTCTTCCTGAAGGAACTTCTTCTATTCTTTTGAGTTGTAAGAGCTTCCTCTTCATCAACAATTAATCTCTTCTATTGGTCTGCAAGTCTAGATTCTTCGTGTGTGCAATCTGCCCATAACTTATCAAACTTGGGTAACTTGCTTCTTGCACACACTCCTTGTACAAAAGGAATCCAAAATGTTGGAAACCCATTTAGGGTTGTGGTTACAAGCTCTTTGTCACTAATGACATCTCCAATAGTTGCAAGCTGATCTCTGATCTGAGAAACTCTCATAAGATAGGATGTGATAGATTCTGAGTTTTCCATCTTCATATTACGAAGCTGATTTCTTAAGGAAAGATTCTGGCTAATGTTTTTGATTTGATATAACCTGTTGAGTGCTTCATACATTTTCCTTGCTGTCTGTAGTTCGGAAATATCAGGGATCAAGTTATCCTTTACTGAATCTGACACGATTCTCTTTACTTTCTTTTCATTCTTCTTATTCTTGGTCTTTTGCTCTTCTTCATCCGGTTCTGGTACACTCACTGTAACATGTTCTAGGAGATCATTCTCGTCTAGAATCATCTGCAACCTATGCTTCCAAGATCTAAAGTTTCTAGATCCTTCCAGCCTGTCTTCTACCCTCATGCTGGTAGCCATTCTTTCTTGTAGAAGAAACCCTAGCCCTTCGGGCTATAGAAATAATAGAAAAATCAAATTTCTTGGATCTAAAAACTGAACTCACCAAAATATGCGCTGGACTGAGGTGAGTATCCTGGTGTGTTTAGATTTCATAAAATTCAACTTTTACCCCTCCAAACTTGATCTGCGGATTTATGGACTGGTGCTTCTGGTTTTTTGGTACTTCTGGTACTTTGTGAAAACTAGGGTTTCACTTTCCGAGAGATCTAGCCACCGAAAAGTTGCGCCAAGGATGCCAAAATGTTCCTTGAGGTAGGGCGCACCTTTCTAGATGGATTTGGGGCTGAAATTATTCTTCAATAAAAATCCCTAATTTGCATGTACGTCAACCGTGACGTTTTTCTTTTTCCTGTGAAAGATGCTCTCTTCAGCTTAGCTTTGATACCATGTTAAATTTTCTGCTATTATTAGGTTACTTTCAATTTACTAGATAACAATAGCATAGATAGGATCACTAAGAGAAACACAATCAGAGGAGTACACAACATTTATCCTGGGAAACCCTCATGGGGAAGAAAACCCAACAAAACTTCCTTAATATAGATAGCCAATACAATGCCAAGACAATGAACTAAACAACATAGAAATTCCTCTCCCAAGGATGCACCTCTCTCTCTCTCTCTCTTCCTTCTTCCGACAACTAGTAACTGCAACTTCCTTCAATACTTGCACACTGGATGAGTGAGTTGAGTGTGTGTCTAAATGAGGCGCTGACCTCTCTTATTTATACAATCTGGTAGGTGTGAACATAAGTGTCTTTTGACTGGCAGGGACAACTTCTCATTCTGGGTGGTTAGAACCACCTTTATTTAATCTGGGGGCTGACTTCTCATTCTGCCTATTAAAATTAGGGTTTGACCAATCCACAAAAGGGGATTTGGTCAATTACAATGCCCGACATGATCAATCCACAAAAGGGGATTGATCTAATCAATAATAAATATATTTTATATTTATCCACAAAAGGGGATAAGAATATTCTTTGCAATTACACATTATTTTAACACTGTAAACCAAAAACTCTTTCCAATTCTCATCAATCTAGTTTCTGAGTGCCTTTGGGCATACATTTTTTCCAGAAAATAACCCCACTACATTCTTTCCAATTAACTCTAGAATCTCATTTAAGGGGACATCATCCCCCATCACCATTTTTTTCCTTTGCTTACTGACTTTCCATCACCTTGGGGGGGTGGGAGGGATTTTTCCCTAGCTTTTTGCTTGACCCA
>ML787848.1:212874-230075 GCA_009831015.1 Picea engelmannii | reverse complement strand
TGTTAAATATGTGAAGATAAAAGCACACTTATCTCTCTCTTTTTATTTCATCTTTGTACTTTATCTCTCATTTTGGAAGCACTAGGGTTTCTTGGAGAATTTGGTGCATCTTAAATACTACGGTTAGGAATTCATCCCTTGGATACATTGAAGCTATTTTTTATGATCAAACCATAGATTTTACCTATTTAAGGGTGGAAAAGAGGACACCTATTTTCTAGGAAGACTTTCTAGTGATCCTTGCTTATTAGAGCTCCTTGGTGTTGGTTACGATTTTCTTATTTTCCCTAGCTAAGGTTTTGGATAGTTAGAGGATTGTACTATCCTTGGGATGAGACTTTGATATGTACATGATATTCATTCTTATATATATATATATATGAATATGAATATGAATATGGTAGAGGTCGGGGGTTATATTCCCCGTGATCCTCTCATATGTTAGCATTTTTTTTGGTGGTTATAATATATATGGAATGTTGTTTTAATATACGATTTTTATAACCATATATATATACGATGGTTGGTACATTCCGTTAAGCCCCCTCCTAGGTTGGTGTGGTCATATGATAATACAATAAACAATGGCTAAGGTTTGAGGGCTTAGGCCCTCGACCCTTTTTCCTCCCAAAAAAACCTTGTTGTAAATTCAAATATAATCCACAACATATAGTGTTAAGAAAAAATGTGGTGGTACAATGGTAATGGGACCTATGTTAATATTTGGAGGGTTATAGAGGTTTTGGGTTCGACCCCCGTTGACTCCATAATTTTACACAACCTTAAGAAATATTTCCCAATGAGGGGTTGCCACATGGAGACCTCTCATTGTTTCATACATGCCATGTGTCATGGCATGAATAGACCACTTATCAACCTGTAATTCATCCACCTGAAGGTATGATATGCCCAGTTAGTTGCCAATAAACATGTGCCATGTGTCACCCTTATAGTGGTGACATGTGTCACCTCTTTTTTTTTCCGCAAGTACTTTGACCTTTAAATTTGCTTGTTTGACCCTAACTTTGACCACTTATAAATTTTTCATACGAACTTTGTTTGAATTTCCATTTGCGTCGTTGGAAATATGATGATTATCTCTATGCAATGGTGCCATTTTCAATATGATTTGATATGGTATAATCTTGAGAATTTATGGATCCCAACATTTATAGACACTCAATAACTTAGTGATGATAATTCTCTCTTCCATCTTGCTAATTCTTTTGGAATTAAGTATTCATCTTCGGTATTCAATCTTAAGTACTAGATTAGTGCACTTCTTTTTGCTTCTCTGGAATATAGATCTGACTATGGCCTCTGACACTATCGCTAATAGCTCGGGTTCTGGCTCATAGAATTCCTAGAAAAAAAAGTCTTGTTCATTGAATCTTTGCAATACTTGTATCATGTATTCAACATTCACTCCCATCTCCTTCTGTCGAAGATAGTCCATCTCAACCAATATGAAACCAAGTCAAATGTCAATCTATTCCTTGCCCATTTGGACTCTATGTTCTTGTACTGATTGATGTATCTGTAGGGGTCCTTGAATGAATACTCTCTCCATTGTTGCTCTTGCCTTGAAGAACAATTTTGTTTGTATTTTTATCATCTGTACTTGATTGATTATGTTCAAGGTATACATCCACACAAACGTGACATAGTATTTAAAAATTATTATAGCATGCACCTTTATGCCTCTCATTTTTTGAAGAAGATTACTTCTCCTTTACCGAAATTTTTGCATTACTTTGATTCTCTTTATGCTCTTGATATACATGTTCTAAATGCATGCATCCTTCTGTTCCTTCACTTTCAGTTCTTTGGAATCAAGAATGTTGTTTTAGACAATTCGATCCATATGTATACCTTTAGTTGATTACAAGACAATACAATTTCACATATTGTTGTATTCAATTCCTTATAAATCTTTACAACAATATTCCTCTCACTCTAAAACAATATGTATAGGTGGCTATCTAGAAATCTCTCTAATGAGATTCCTCTCACTCTAAAACAATATGTGTATGTAGCTATCTAGAAAAATATCTAACAATATTTCTCTCACTCTCAACATCATATAAGGTGGCCATATAGAAACTCTCTTACAAAATTCATCTCACTCATACAAGGTGGCAATATAGAAATTTAGAGAGTCCCTCTCACTCTTATAATTTACAATGAGTGGATTACAAGCCTTCTAATAGACTTTTAGGAGATATACACATATGCATATTACATTTACAAATATACATATTTACAAAATTTTAAATATATTTTACTTTATGGACTCATTCTTCCCATTGTACTGGGAGGAGTCTCACATCTTCTGACCTCTGACAATGCCTCTGACGTTGATGTTGAATCTAACATTGAATCTGATGAAAAATTTGATGTCGAATCCAACTAACCATTAGACCATACTATAGGTCTTCCCAATAACATGTATAACCTCCCCTTGCACATACTAGGTACTATTGTTGTGTCTAGAGAAACTTCTCTTGAATACACAAGTACTCGGCCATTCTGAAATGAAACTGCATCACCTTCATCTTCAAATGCCACAAATGAGAGTAGGTTTACCTTTAATTCTAGAACATACAACATATGTTTTATTCCTAGAAATCATCCTGAATCGAGTTGAAATATTACATATCCATACCCTCTTATTGCTTGTCTAGTGTTGGTTCCATATCCCACAAAGCAATTTGTGTCAGACTCTAAGAAATTCAAAAATATTGATCTCATCCCATTAATGTGGTGAGATAAGCCACTGTCCATGAACCATTCTTCAATGTCTTCATATATCACTTTTCCAAGACCATCCATCAGAAAGTATTCTTTCCCAAGCCTTTCAGTAAGACCATTAACTTCATCTGGAGCTATTGCTTATCTTCTCGCAAGTGTCTCTACATATTTTATGTTATTCTTTAGACATAAGTGCAGTTAAAGTGTCCAACACTTCTCAATCCGGTGTCAACTCTTACCACAATAAGATCAGAGTGCCTTGTCCCACGATGCATTCTTATCATTCCTCCTTTTACTTTGACTTGAGAAATGATTTGCCTTCTTCTTTGAGGTATTTAATTGCACACATTGTACTCTTTGACACTTCTCCAAATCATGGTTGCTAGTTCCCCAAGAATCACATGGATAAATAGACCATTCACAAGTTGTAAAAGTCTTCATTCCTTCTCTTATAACATGCACATCTTTCCCTGAAGATGTCTTACACATGTTACTCTTCTCTGGACTGGAAGGTAAGGCTAATTGCTTATGTAGGAATTATTCATATGAATTTATCTTTGCTTCAACTACCCTTGAGCATTCTCCATCTTGATGGGGGATAGAATAATATGAAGGGTCACCTTTCTCGGTCATGGTTTTTTAGGGAGATGGTCTCTCTTGCAGTGGAGACTTATCATTCTCTACTTGTCCAAAATTATTGATTAATGGTGCCAATATCTGCAACTTTCTTTCTAATTCATGAAAAATACTCATGTTGAAATATTCATGACATAATAGTCGATCTTGCATCCTTTGCTTCTCTTCCTTAAGACCTTACAACTGCATTCTTAGCTCGGAATTCTCCTTTTGGATTTGTCGATTAATGTTCTTTTGCAATCTCAACTTCATCAAAACTTTACTCATCTTGTTTTCTTTATAAGAGTCTTCAAGATATTCATTGAATGAACTCTTGGATATCATCACAACAACAACTTGCAACACACGCCAAAACTAGCTTTGATACCACTTGATCTAGAAATCCTTACATGCCACTTCTCTCTTTACATATATACATGCAACATCTAACTTAATTCAGAATTATTTTATTGATCGTATTGGGGTGGTTTGAAGAATTTTGACAATGTGATTTTTTTTTTTTTTTTTGTTAATTTGTGCGGGACCTGTTGGCTCGCGATTAACCTGTGGCTTGAGAAACCGCAACTCAGGGGCATCTAAGCCGTCAAAATCACCTGGGGATCGCACCCGGCCTGAGCCACACCAACCCTTAACATGGTTGGATTTTTTGTCCCCGTAGGTTTCGAACCGGTGACTTTAACATCACGGAGTGGCTTAACAACACACTCCGTCATCGATTGTCCTAGACCTCGGGGACCGACAATGTGATTTTTACCCCAAAACTCATTAACTAAATATTATCTTTGCTTAATGACAAGATGACACAACAAAAAATAAAAGAACTCAAATTACATACTTTTGTTTCATCTTTAAGTTCCATTTAATCCAATGAAAATTGCTTTCTCCATCTCGAAATACCAAAATCACATGTAAAATAACTCTTGTATGCCAATTTAATGGATGATTTTAAATTCCATTACTCAAAAAAAGAAAATAACTTCACCATTGAAATCCTTGCGAAATTATGAGAATTTTGACTATAAAGTCGAAATATTTTCAAACTAGATCAATTTCATCTCTTTGGCACATAAAACAATGCATTAAATGCCCATTAATGGAAAATCGAGAAGACACTTTTATAAGTGACCTCAAATCAAAAAATAGACCCCAAATTCATGATCCTTGTGAAAAATCATGAAAATGAGTATAAACATGCCTAGGTGTTGTCATTATACCTCATGGCACGCTTTACGAGACAACCATACTTAGTCGCTTCTTAGCACGTACTTTCATGCAATCCATACAACATCAAGATTTTTTCCATGTATGTACTTCCTTTGGATTCTTTCCATATCTTGATATTTGTGCATTGGTATGTGTACTAAGTGTTGGGATCCATGCCCACTAAATAGGACGCAAACCTCCCAAACCTCTGTGCGAAAAAAGGGCAATTCAATTATATTTTTGGAGGGAATATTGTAACAAACAGGGGGTTGGTGTATTGGTTAGAGATATGGATAAATATGGTAGAGGTTAGGGGTTCTATTACTCGTGAACCTCTCATTCGTTAGCATTTTTGTTGGTGGTTATAATATATATGGAATGTTGTTTTAATATATGATTTTTATAACCATATATATATATATATATATATCTCGACCCTTTTTCCACCCAAACAAACCTTAATGTAAATTCAAATATAATCCATGATATATAGTGTTAAGAAACAATGTGGTGGCATGATGGTAATGGAATCTATGCTAAGATTTGGAGGGTTATGGAGGTCACGGATTGGACCCCCATCGACTCCATAATTTTACACAACCTTAACCAATATTGGCCAATGAGGGGTTTCCACGTGGTAGCCTCTCATTCGTTCGTACATGCCACGTGTCATGACATGACTAGACCATTTGTCAACCTGTGATTCGTCCAACTAGAGGCATGATCTATATAGTCAGATGACAATAGCCATGTGCCACATGTCACCCTTGCGTTGGTGGAACTTTTCACCCTTCCAGTGGTGACATGTGTCACCTCTTCTTCTTTTTCCCAATAAATTAACCTTTGACTTTGCCTGTTTGACCGAAAATTTGACCACTTATAACTTTTGTGCCATTGCAAATATGATGACAAGATCTATGTAATGATTTCATTACATATTGGTTAGAAATGTGGATAAGTATGGTAGAGGTTGGGGGTTATATTCCCCACGATCCTCTCATCCGTTATCATTTTCATTGGTGGATATAATATATATGGAATGTTGTTTTAATATATGATTTTTATAACCATATATATATACGGTGGTTGGTACATTTTGTTAATCCCCCCACGTATCGATGTGGTCATATGATAATACAATAAATAAGGGCTAAGGGTCGAGGACTTAGGCCCTCGGCCCTTTTTCCGCCAAAACAAACCTTAATGTAAATTCAAATATAATCTGCGACATATAGTGTTAAGAAAAAATGTGGTGGCATGATGGTAATGGAGTCTATGCTAAGATTTGGAGGGTTATGGATGTCACGGGTTGGACCCCCATTGACTCCATAAATTTACACAACCTTATCCAATATTGGCCAATGAGGGGTTGCCACGTGGCGGCCTCTCATTGGTTCGTACATGCCACATGTCATGACATAACTAGACCACTTGTCAACCTGTGATTCATCCAACTGGAGGTATGATTTGTCTAATCATATTCCAATAACCATGTGCCACATGTCACCCCTGCGTTGGTGACACATTTCACCCTTCCAGTGGTGACACGTGTCACCTTTTTTTTTTTTTTTTCCCAAATACTTTGACCTTTGACTTTGCCTGTTTGACCCAAAATTTGACCACTTATAACTTTTGCATACGAAATGTGTTTGACTTATCATTTGTGCCATTGGAAAGATGATGACAAGATCTACGTAATGATTTCATTTTTGGGACGATTTGAGACAATCAAATTTTGAGCATTTATGGATCCCTTAGGACCTCTATGAGCGTTTTGGATCCATTGAAAATTATGGGATTGATCTTTGAAGCTATCTTCGATATCTAGACATATCATATATGTTTGCACGAGTTACAATCTACAAATGACTGTCCCATAGTCATTCACACAATAGATCAGAATTGGCACAATTTGTAGACAACGGGAGAGGTCATAACCATCAGCTCTAATACCATGTTGGGGATTGGGTATAACCTAATACAAAACAGATAAACATAACTACAAATAATCGAAGATGATTTTTTTTTCAAATAAAAGAGGTGGTCTATAAAGACATTGTTACATCACTTAAGCACAACACATTGTGGTTATAACCTCACAATACATATTGGACATCTTGTACACAACAACAATAATATTGACATGATAATAATGACCCATCAGGTATGCTATTTATAGCTTCAATATCTAACCAAATTCCTTGTAATCGAGAAGATATTTTCCACACATAAACATCATGGGTTAGAGTAACTCCTTCAAATATATTTTTCCTAGTCATATTGACAAGGATGCTCGACCTAATCGTCCATGCATGATCTGAAAATGGAATGAATTTGTTTCCAATAGATCCTTAAAATGGAGAAGACTTATCTCTTTAAATTGCAAGTGAAAAATGGCATGTGTTTGGGTAATTGGATCAAGTTACTAACACATAAATTCAGTGAGTTTTACTTAAACATGAGCAGCATATCAAACAGATAAAAACCATCAATAAGGAACACATAACATAGCAAATGATAAAGGAGTTCACCCTTCTCTTTGGCTACAGCTCCTGGTCCATCTTCCCTTGGATCATTTTCATTATGCTTAAAAAGTTCTCTTATAGTGCTTAGAATACAAAATAGATGGCTCCAATGGCTTCAGAATGTCCAAAAACCCCTAGCTGGGCTTTTTTGGCACCTGGTTTGGCCAAAACATGAAGAAGTTACACCTCTTGGAAGTTTTCCCCTTCAAGCTTGTTGTACCTACTCGCCAAAATGCACTTGTGAATCACCAACCTGGCTCCCACAGCGTTACTGGGCCTAAAACCCAACACCCATGTACATTTCGCAAATCGAGGCAATCTGTCGAACAATTAATGAGATTAGTGCCCCCTTGGGTAGAGGTGTTGGTCGCATGGGGGGCATGTGGCCACGTCCCAACGCCTTTCTCGGCCTATTTGCGTGAGTAAATGTGGTGCTGACAAGTGGCGGGCACGTGGAAACTTTATTTTTGGTGTGTTAACGTTGATACCCCGTGCCAAATATTAAGGACAAGGGTTGTATGGCGGAGTGTTAGAACTATGAGCTATATGCTATAAATCTCGTGTGCCAACAAATAAAAGCAATGGTTTTATTGTTTAGGTCGTATGCAAAGTATATAGACCACGGGCTACACCATTCCACAGTCCACACCAAACTCTTGCACCAACATATATAGGAGAGAGGGTCATATGTTAAGGTCATGTGGTATAGCGAATGCATCGGGGCCTTTACTCCGCCACCCAAATATTTGATTCAATTCAAATAATTAAATCAAACCTTACATGGTAAGCAACATTGTGGGCGGGTTGGTATCCCGGACCTACCAAGTCACTCCCCCACACTCGGAGGTCGCGGGTTCGATTCCTATGGAGTCATATAACCTTTTACCACTGCAAACCAATGGAGGGGTGCCAAATGGAAGCCCACAACTGGTACACATGGAACCATAACACTTGCCCTCACGCCGACACATGTCACCACCGGATACATCCACCTGTCTGCCAACACCTTCCTAGTCATCATGCCAACTCCTCTGCCACATCATTGTATGGTTGTATGACCTGTACGGTTAGCTTCCACATCAACACTATACAGATTGTACAGACTGCATAGTAAAATTTTGTATGCTTGGCAAAATGAATAGAACGTGATATCTTGTTCATATGACATACATTTGATCCCATTCAATTTGTGTTGGGTTCATAACGAAGAGGCCTACGCACATGTCTGTTTTGAAGCGATTCCGAGCACTTTGATTTTTGAGCATAATTTGATCCCCTGGATCACACCTCCCCATTGGGAAGATTTTGGACCTCCAAAAGACTTCCTTTAGTCAATCTGAAGATGAGGGTATTTTTCCCCCACCTTTATAATCTCAATCCATCTAGCCTTTCTTGGATTGGTGCCTTTGATACCAATACGAAACTTGTCATGCCTTGTTGTGTACTTGGCTTGGCTCTTTCTCAATTGTTCTTGAATGGTTTGTTGCACAAACTGAACTACGTCAATGAACTTCTTGGCCTGGTTATAAACATGTTGAAGGTAATGTAGATTCTCATCCCAAAACTTAGGATGCTTGCTTTGCAATCTAGACACCATCTTTCCCATACCAAAATGGACAACAACAAGAGAAGAATGTACTCCCCTTATCATGTTGACTATTTCACCCTGTGAAAAACATAGCTTGCCAAGATACAAAAGTTTATCATGCACATAGGAATCCAATTCCTCAACTTGGTTAGCACGACAAAAAGTTGCATAAACATTTTTTCCATCAACATCTAAAGCATACTGTTCCAAATAGCTCTTATGCATGATAGGATTATGCTTGAAAATAACTAAAGCACTAACAATAGGCCTAGTAAGCATATCAACAACTTTGTCATAAAAATATTTCTTATACCTTATCACCAAGTGGAAAACATAATTTTTGAAGGCATGCAATGGAGCTTGCTTTGATCTCAATTCTTTCTTCCATTTGTCTCCTTCAAAAATCATATTTGTAGTCTTGTTCAAGGCTCTAAAATCAACCCACATTCGCCATATACAATCTTTCTATGGTACCAAACCAATTGGTACCCTGCATGGAGAAGTGCTTGGTTTGATGACTTCTTTTTCAAGCAACTCTTGGGCTTTGTTTCTGATTTCAACATTCTCCATGTCTGACATCCTACACATGTCAATGTTTGGAAGAGGAGCTCCTTGCTGAAATATAATCTCTTGTTGGATACCCTTCTAGGAGGAAATCCCCTTGGTCCCTGAAACATCTCAACATTTTCGTTAACAACCTCATACAAATCAGATTGTAACTGTTGTTCCTGAGATTAATCCTAAGGCTCAAAGAGTAATGTCAAGCATCATGAGTGTTTAAAGAAAATGTTTTAAATGAGTGTTTTTCCTACCTTTAATTTTATAAGAAATGATCTTTCAATGAAATTAATAATAGGACAGTACAGAGTCTATATTTCGTTGTCTGAGTCACAATTATAATATCAAATGGTGTGAAAGAAAGTTACAAAATTGTTAAACAAAGTTAGGCATCAATTGCAAATGAGTCTCACCTTGTTTGCGGTGGAAGAAAAGTAGAGAAGGCACCCTTGAGCAGGATATGAAATGTAGTAATTCACATAGAACGTAGGTCTTGTTTTACTCACAGTAAATATAGAGGAAAAACTTCTTACCTAATGAATTACTGGTATAATATGATCACAGTAGTTGTAATACTAAATTGCAATCAATCGCTTTTCAAGGAATTATATAAAGAAATTTGGAGAAATGAAAATACAGAGGAAACACATAACTCAAACTAAACGAATATTAGAATCTTTGTTTGCACTTGTATTAATACTCAAAAAGAGAGTTTCTCTATTACATCTGGAAAGAAGCAGTCCCCACATTGGGCTTGAACTCTCCTCGAATAGATCTAAAATCTATCTATTTATATAAAAATTATCACAACTCAAAAACCGTTGGACTTCATACAATATCTCCTAAAAATAGAACGTAATTCGAATGAAATGACAACATACAGATATTTTTTGAGATGGTGCTTTCATCTATCTCTTCATATGCTCGCAGACATGCTCATTTTCCTTTGTTCTTTGAATTGAGCACACATTTCCATTGAGACCACCATAATCATTTGTTTACTGTCCTCGTCATCTGAATACATTTTTATTTGTTCTTCGGATGAGTTTACTGGAAAAAGAATATGAGATGAAAATATGGGGGGAGTGATAATGTGACAGGTATATCAGCGTTGGCTCATTATGTGATGGCTAACAGTTACGAGAAAGAGTAAATTCTAACGAATAGGATGATGTGGGGACAAGTGTAGGTGGTGAGGTAAACGAGGTAATTGATGTGGAAGGTGTGACAGGATGGAGGGTGAACGAGGTACATGACGTGGATGATAGGTGTTGCTCCAACATCCCTTTAGATTTATCTATTTTTAGGGGGTGAAAGGGGGTGGTTTGAAGTAACCCTCTTTTCATTTCGTAATGCACCTGGTAATGCCATGTACCCCTGAGAGAAAATTGTGGTTTAAATTGCGGGATCGCCCTTCGAAATTAAACCCCACTCAACTTCTCCCCCCAGAATCACTCTCAGCCGTTGATCTCCACGATCCATTAAAATCCAACTGTTGATCTTTGCAAAGTGAGATAAGCACCCAAAGTTAATCCGAGGTCACAACTCTTAGTCATATGTAGAGAAGTTAGAGAAAATTTCTTGCAATTATTGTCCGTCAATCTGAGCAAGGGACACATGTTAGACGATCCCCTTATTCGGCTATTTCGTACTCTGGGGGGGAGGCAAGCAGTGTTGAGTAAAGAAATCTTGAATACCTGAAGCCCATCTGGACCGTTGATTGAAGTGGACACATTCCAGGAGATCCTGCACTTCGATAGATAACCACTTCGAAAGAAAGATGAATGTCTGAAGCGATAACTCCCGAAGCCCGTAGTTCTGAAGTAAATATTTGTCGTTGAAATTAAGAGGACACGTTGCAGGATATCCTGTACTTCAGAGACTTAGCAATTTGGATATTTTCACCTCGGAACGCCTAAAGCCCGGAGTTTCGAAGTAAATTGCAGTCGTCCAATATCAAAGGACACACGACGTCAAATCTTCCACTTCGAGGAGTTAGTGCTCCAGAGAGTTTGTGCTCCCTTTTCTGTCTATTTATCCCCTTCCATGCTATATTTGGTCCTTTTCTTATTTTATCCAACTTCCGAATTGATTTACCGTTCCACTAGATTCCAAAATCTGATCCATCAAGTTTTCTTGCAACTTTTTGTGGTGCCATAATCCTTAAGGAAATAAGATTAGCATGCATGTAACAAATAGGTCTGTAAGCTCTTCACTGAACAAAACTGCTAATCACAATTCAAATCGTTAACTTTAGCCAATCATACATATCACTAATACTTCGACGTTTGTGAGTGTTGGATACAATTAGGGTATAAATCTCCTGAAGGTCAAATTGACAAAGAAGTTAATATCCTATTATTCACTTTTATGTTTTACTTTATCATGTTTTAAACCTTTAATTAGCCTTAAGTACTTCGACGTTCGTGAGTTTTGTGAAATCAATCTTTATCAAAACTCTGAAAGGAATTCTCATGGAGTGACATGGCAGAGATGACATGACAAGAAAAGAGAGGTGACACGTATCCATGACTTGTCCATAAGTCCTTCGGGATTTCGAGACTTCGGGGTTTTGGAATGTAACAGGATGGAAATCTCCCGAAGTCCGAAACTATGAAGTGGTTAATTAACCTTTAATCATGATTAGCTTCAGTTATTAAACTCTTTAAAACTCTTTTTACTTTTTATAATGTTCATTACTTCAACTCTTTGAAACTTCAGGGGTTCGTGAAATCACTCTTTGTTATAACTCTCGAAGGGTGATCTCATGGAGTGACGTGGCAGAGATGATGTCATTCTTGATGATTTGTCAAGAAAAGAAAGGTGCCACGTGTCACTTGAAAACGTGTGAATCATCGGATGTAAATTTCAAAGTAAGTGCCTTGTGTCAACCCAAATTAAGAGACATGTGTCCCATGAGTCACGATCGGTTATCTTCAAGTTTTGGAAATTCAGTTTTTTCATTGTTTAGACTTGCTGGAATACCAAAAGCGCGAAGCTCCAAAGAGAACGTTAGAGACTTTCTTTAAGACTCAAGAAGCTTCTAAAATTCGGAGATCATTAAGACCGTTTGATAAATTTAGAGTAGCTAATCGACGATGGATATTGTAAGCACCTTTTCAACAAGCGATGGATTTATCTTTAAATTTAAAAAGGCGAAGCTCTAAGTTTCTTCTTCTTTTTTGGTGAAAATTTTATTTCTAAGAGGCAAAATCTAAAGCTCAAAATCTCAAAATCAAATGTGTTCCAATAGTAACTTTGCATCACATCCTTTGAGAACTTCTTCTTCATCATTGTCTTTGGGTTTAGTCATCAAAAGTACAAGGTTCTTACTAGCATGGACTAACTTCTTCATTTGTCTAGCATTTGTAAGTGACAAATTCATCTTCTTTGCATGTGCTCTAACAATGTACTCAACTCCATTTTTAAACAAATGATACTTGTTCTCATGACGATGAAAAATGGCTCTCTTATCATATAAAATGGGCTTCCAAACATAATACCACAAATATCCAATGGAATGACATCAAGATCTACCTCATCTATGTAGTTTGCAGTGATGGAAAATATGAGTTTACACCTTCTTATCACATGCAATTTGTCATTGTCACATATCCAACCTAAATGGTATGGTTTAGGATGAAGAGTAATTTCCAAATCTAGTTTCTTGACAATGTCTTCAGAAATAAGGTTTGCTTGTGATCCTGTATCAAAAAGAGTATCTATCTTGGTATGTTTTGAAATTACCCTTATGTGGAAAATCTCTATCCTTTCTTTTTCATGTTGAGTTTCATTGATGGAAGAATTTGAAGAACTAGTGCTTGCAATAGAATTCTTACCTTGTAAACCCATGGCTGTGATTTTTGTTTCATCTTCCGAATCAGATCCTAAATCTTGTTGTGAAGTTGCAACAATGTTTGGTTTCTCTTTGTTGTTTAAATTTTTGGGTCTCTTTTTAGGATGAAGTTTCCAACATTGGTCTTCATCATGGCCATCCTTTGAACAATGTTTACATGAGAGTTTCTCTCTCTCTTTCTTGACTGAAGCATTTTTCTTCCCATTTCCTTAAAACTTCATCTTTCCCTTGTCTCCATTAAAAGACTTTTTGCTACCCTCTTGAGGTTCATTCCTTCCTCTTGCCTCTAAATGAGTAGCATGCACACATATTTCATCTAGATTTGAGGGGTTAAACATAAGTATTGTATGCCTCAAGTAGCTATGCAAACCTCCAATGTATTTGAGAAAAGTATCTTGTGAAGACAAATATACACCCAAAACCAAATCTCTTCTTCTAAATTATTGAGTGAATCTTTGCACATCTTACCCTTTAGATTTCCTAAAGTTTTTCCAATCCATAATATATTTTTGCATGTATGCTAATGGATAAAATTTTCTTTTAATTGCAACAATAAAATCATTCCAAGAGGATAAAACTTTATCATGTTTCTTCATGTCCTCTTGAGTTTTGGCTTCCCACCAAATGAGTGTTTCACTACCCAATCTTAAAGAAGCAAGCTAAATATTATTTTCATCATCTGTTATTCTTTGTATCCTACAATACACTTCAATCTGACAAATCTAGTTCTATAATTTCTCAACATTTACCTCTCCATTGTACATTGTCAATTCAAACTTAATATCAAGCTTTAGTAAAGGAGTTTTACCATGTTATTTGGAGAATTTGGAGGTGGTTGTGAAATGGTGGAAGAGGTGGAAGATGGAGGTGAAGGAGGTGGAGAATCACCACTCCCTCCATTTCCCTTTGGATTTTTATCACCACTATCTCCATTTCCCTTTGGAGGGTTGGAGATTTCACCTTGCAATCTTGCATTTATTTTTTCAAACAAAACTTTGACCATCTCAGTCATATCGTAAAAATCCTTTCTGAAATTTTCCTCCTCTGAAGGAAGAGTTCCATGACTCTCTTCATGAGACATACTTGGTGAAAATATCCTTGAAACTTGAAGTGATTTGATAGTTATCCTTCTTGACAATTGAGAGCTTGGCTCTACAAGTTGACCTTATCCTCTTGTGAGTTTCAACCTTGTAAGCAATAGAAAAACAAAAACAACTTGCAAAAAATCAAGCCTTCAAAAACCAAATCTCTGATACCAACTGATATGAAAATGGAATGAATTTGTTTCCAATATATCCTTAAAATGAAGAAGACTTATATATTTAAATTGCAAGTGTAAAATGGCATGTGTTTGGGTAATTGGATCAAGTTACTAACACATAAATCCAGTGAGTTTTACTTAAACATGAGCATCATATCAGGAAGATGAAAACCATCAATAAGGAACATATAACACAACAATTGATAAAGGATTTCATCCCTCTCTTGGGCTACATCTCCTGGTCCATCTTCCCTTGGATCATTTTCATTATGCTTAAAAATTTCTCTTAAAGTGCTCAGAATAAAAAATAGATGGCTCCAATGGCTTCAGAACATCCAAAAACCCCTAGCTGGGTTTTTTCGGCACCTATTTTGGCCAAAAAATGAAGAAGTTACACCTCTTGGAAGTTTTCTCCTTCAAGCTTGTTGTACCTGCTCGCCAAAACACGCATGTGAATGACCAACTTGGCTCCTGCAGCGTTACTGAGCCTAAAAACCAACACCCACACACACTCTGAAAATCAAGGAAATCTGTCGAACAGTTAACAATATTAGTTCCCCCTTGGGAGGAGGTGTTGGTTGCATGGGGGGCATGTGGCCACGTCCCAACGCCTTTCTCGGCCCATTTGCATGAGTAAATGTGGTGCTAACTAGTGGTGGGCGCATGGAAACTTGACTGTTGGTGTGTTAACATTGATACCTCGTGCCAAATATTAAGGACAAGGGTCGTAAGGCAGAGTGTTAGAACCAGGAGCTATATGCTGGAAATCCCACGCGCCAACAAATAAAAGAAATGGTTTTATGGTTTAGGTCATATGACAAGTATATAGACCACATGCTACACCATTCCACAGTCCGCGCCAAAATCCTGTGCCAACATATAGGAGAGGGTCATATGTTAATTGTGGTATAGTGAATGCGTTGGGGGTTGGGGCTAGGCCCTAGCCCTTTACTCCACCACCCAAATATTTGATTCAATTTAAATAATTAAATCAAACCTTACATGGAAAAAAACACTGTGGGTGGGCTAGTATCCCGACCCTGCCAAGTCACTCCCCTATGCCTGAAGGTCGTGGGTTCAATTCCTATGGAGTCATATAACCTTTTACCACTGCAAACCAATGGAGGGGTGCCATGTGGCAGCCCACAAATGGGCCACGTGGCACCATAACACTTGCCCTCAAGCCGTCACATGTCACCATTGGATACGTCCACCTATCTTCCAACACCTGCCCAGTCAACATGCCACGCCATTATATGACCATACGATCTGTACGGTCAACTTCCACATTAACACTATATGGACTGCACAGTCAACAAAATTTTGCATGTTTGGCAAAATGAATAGAATGTGATATATTGTGCATACGACATTTGTTTGAGCTTGTTCAAGTTACGTTGGGTTTTTAGTGATGAGGCCTATGCACATGTTCATTTTGAATTGATTCCGAGCACTTTTATTTTTGATCATAATTTGATCCCCTGGATCAATGCATCCAACTCGTAGTTGATTATTCGGCTGGTCAATCCATCGACCAAATGCCTTTGACTACTGGCCAAATGTCTGCCTGACAAGTTTATCGACTAATCAACTGATTGATGTATATATCTGGTCTATCGCTTGATCGATTGTTTCCATACATAGGTCAATCACTTGACCAACTGTTTCAAGGAGAAGTATGTTGAACCATCAGAACTTGATGTTCCAACAAAAAAAAGTGAAATATTTTTCATTGTTTTTAGTTGTAAATTATATTTCAAACCATCCCCAAGGTTTTTTATTAATATGGACTAGATCTAGGAAACCTTTAGGAAAGAGATGAAATATTCTTATTTGTGATTTCACAAATTTTATACATGTGCAAATGAACCCTAGTAAATAGATGTCCAAAAATTCCATTTCTATTTGGATGTACCTATGCAGGCCATTGCGTTATTTTAAAACCAAGTGTTGCTCGGAATCCTTGATACCCAAATTTGCACGCAAAGTATAAAAGGTATGGGTGTACTTCAAGTTTTCCTAGTCTTTCTCCTAACGCAATGTTCTCCATATTGTGTAGTGGACATCGTATTTTCGAACAAGTTAGAATTATTTCTTGAAGCCATCAACAAACATCGCCAAAGTGGGTTTTGTCCCAAATTATTCAAATTTGTCTTCGATGTGTGCACACAATAAGTGTCCCACTAATGTTTGATATGGGGAAGGGAATTGAGGAGCATAAATTTGATCTTCTCACTGTTGGAAAAACTTTGAATAGAGTAATAACCCTCTAGAAAATTTTACCATTTCTACAAAGCTCATGTTTGTAACTTTCCTTCAAATAAGGGTTAATCTATATGTTGAAGGGTGTCATACCACTGAAGTCATCTACTTGTCACATTTAAATTATTCCTTGAAGGGTGGAATACCTCCAAAGTGACTACTTGTCAAAGTTAACTTATACCTTGAAGGGTGGCATACCTCTAAACATACTACTTGTAAAAGGTGTCTCTGTTGTCATTGGGAGTCGTCGAAGTATCTAGGAAAAATCATCCATATTATCTTGTTCCTCGATCACCCAAGGGATTCCTTGAGCAACATCTTGACAAGATATCCTACTCTTTATGTTCATCTACCATAGGAGGTTTCTTGGTTCAACAAGGGAAATATTCACCAAGCTTAGTTTGAGGCCCAAATCCCTATACTGCAAGATACCAGATATATAAAATATGCAGAACAGAAACGAAATGCTAGAAATAACAGAATAACAGTGAAATATCCAGCATAATCTTCACAATACACAGAAATGATATACGAAATAGCAACAGTAATAGCACTTGAACA
>ML787848.1:150921-198536 GCA_009831015.1 Picea engelmannii | reverse complement strand
CTTCTTGACCAAACTCTGCCTCAAGATGGTTTAGATTGTTGGTTCTTTCCTTAAGATGATATGTCAATATCTTCTCTCTCATTTCTACTTATTCCTTTTGTGCTGCTATGTTGGCTTCCAAATACTGCTTTTGATATTCAAGATTTTCTTCCATCTTTTTGGCTTCTTCTAGCTGAGTTCTTAAGTTCTCTATGACCTATTGGGCTTCTTAAAAAATGTGAACACTTTCCTTTTGTTTCAACAATTCTTTCTTGAGTGACTTGTTTTTTTCTCTTAGTTCATCTAAAGCACTAATCAATTCTACTTCATAATTGTCTTCCTTTTCAATTAGTTTTTATGTATCATTTCCTTCATGGAATTCTATTTCAATATGTCTGTGTTTTTTACAATTAAAGAAAAACAACATACCTCTGGTGATTATGTACTCTTCATCTTTTGAATATGTTTGACATTGTATCTACATCTTCTTGATTTGTATCTACATCTTCTTTAGCATTTTCTGAATCTGCGATGGGTGAAGAATATATTTCATGTAACTTATCCCAAAGTTATTTGGCTGATGAACATTTACCAACCTTTTCTCTTACTGGATTAGGTAATCCTTCCCAGATGAAATCCATTTCTATTTTGTTATTCTTCTTCAATTCCTTCTTGGCTGCAATATTTTCCCTTTTTGAACTATGATATCCTATAACGACTGACAGGAAAATATAATACCCATGTGCCTGTAAAAACACTTTCATCCTTCCACTCCATAAATCATACTTTAAACCATTCTGATCATTAAACAGTGGTACTCCATTCTCAGAATAATCCATTATCTCCTTCCAGTGGTTAAATTATTTCCTAAAGGAACCAACTCTGATACCAATTGTTGGATTACTGAGAGGGGGGGTGAATCAGCAATATAGAAATTTAAACCCTTTTAACCATAAAATGCAAGTGTTATATCAATGTAGCATTATCATCCAATAGTTGCAGAGTAAATAAACAATGATCAAATGAGAAATCATACACATACACAGTACACCGGTGTTTTTACATGGAAACCCAAAGTGTGAGAAAACCACAAAATGTTTTTTCTTATATGTCTTTAAGAATTAAATTCTTTGGAAGCGCCAACTTCTTTTATTTTCCAACTGCAACTGGAAAAAGGCTCCAACCCGAAGGAAGATCCAACTCCCCAATTCTCTGGCTACAACCAGAAGGAGGATACAACCCCTTATGTTCTCCGGCTAAAACCAAAAGGTGGCTACAACCACATGTTCTTTCCCTGTCCAACCACCCTGAAATATAAGTATAAATATGGAACCTATCACACTATCACTGTGAGATATACTGTTGTAAACATGTACCAATCAACCTACACTAAACAACATGTAACAACTTGTACCAATAACATGTTCCAAAATGTACCATACATCAAACTCTACCTCAACCTGTACCATAAACAAATGCATCAACCATGCACCAAACCTGTACAAATAACCTGTCACAATAACCTGTCCAAACAACCTATCACAACAACCTGTCTCATCAATATTATCAACCAAATCAGATCTACTTACCAAGATTAATCACCAAGACAACTCTCAACCATATGCACAATATCACCAAGATGTGCATCAACCAAGCATAATGCAACAACTCATAATCATCACCAAGATCAATATGTGCTTCTAATAATATACCAAGACAAGTATGCTACATCATCCATAAACCATGTGTCAACAATACTACTAACAAGTGTCTCCAACCATGTACCAAGTATGTACCAATCATGCATCAACTAATCATCAACTATGACTCATCAATATGTACCAACATCATCAACTATACAACTCATGTATGTGCTAACTTATCAACTACTTGTCTCAACTATGTACCCAACATGTACCTCAACCAAAATCCCTCATTAATTTCACCATCCAAATATGATTTGTAACTCTGTAATAGACCCAATTTGTATGATCACATACCTGCAAACCTTCCTTAACTTTAACAACAAGAGACTAACATTTTCATCAAACTTTACTTTAGTCTCACATGACTAATTTCAGATTAGTCAACAACCCTAACTTGAAATAACCATAACTATGTACATGTAATGAATAAATATCTAAAAATGGTACACAATGTTCTCCAGTGTATTTTGTGCAATTCCTCCAGATTTCACTACTTGGAACCTCTCAGAAAATGAGTTATAGCAAAAATGGCATACCTTGTTGAATTCTGGCTTATTCTAGAAAGAGAACTTGTAGAGCGTGCCCCGCTTGGAATGTTTGTTGTATGGATCTGAAAATGGTACGCAAAATACTAAAGAATATACTATAACCAATATGTTTGGTCTTACTTAATTTGGATCTGTTATGAATAAGTTATGACATTTTTACCCGAAACACCTGTTTTAGACTAGTTTTAGGACTAGCCACACACCCTATTTTCCATGGAGTGTAACTCCAAAAATACAACGACCCACAAGCTGAAATTTTTATCACATCTACTTGGATATGTTTCCTCAATGGCCTCCCAATTTCACAGTCTGAATAATTCTATAAAAAAATTTATTGCGAAAATGGTGAGATGACCTGTAAATAACATACCTTAGAAAGCATCATCAAAATTTTTTATCGTCCCTTGAATTTTGAACTTCTTTACTTCAACTTCCCTCTTAAATTCAGCTTAGATATCCTTTGGTTACCTCGGTCACTTGTAGATATTCAATATTCTCAAGTGTGATTAAAATGAGAGACACTTTCCTCTTATTTATAATTTCATGTAGCTTCCTCGAGGGGTTACCTTCTAACCATCTTAACCCACTTTCCTTATTTTAGGGCTAACCCACTTCTAACCAATTGTCCACTTAGTAATTTTTCCATTAAATTTATTATTTAAATAATTTATTTTGTATCCACTTTGACTTATAATACACTCATCACTTCACTTTATTATTTAAATTACCTTCTAACCATTTTAACCCACTTTCCTTATTTTAGGGCTAACCCACTTCTAACCACTTGTCCACTTAGTAATTTATCCATTAAATTTATTGTTAAATAATTTATTTTATATCCACTTTGACTTATAGTACACTCATCACTTCACGTTATTATTTAAATAATTTCTTCGTTGCAATCACTTTGACTACTTTGACCTTTTGGGGCTTCTAGATGACTCATGGGGGTTCTCCAACTTCGCATGGCCATAACTCTCTAACTGTGAGGAGTTATGTGACGTTCCACATACCACTGGAAATGGAATGACATGTACTATACATACATAATAGTATTACCTTCAAATATATTAAAACACATACCATTATACATCAAACAAACTTGGGTCCATTACCCAAACCTTTGTGCTACCAGAATTCGCTACCGAACTTTCTTCAAAGGTTGACATCAGTGACAACCAACCCAAATAATAAAAAATATGAAACCCTAACAGGAAAAAACCAAAGGATCCAAAACCCTAACCCTAGGAGATGAGGTGGAAAAAGGAATGTAGGCTTGAAGGATCCTAGTTGATATGTCAACTCCATTGGGCCACAACTTTCACACACGGACTTAGTTTGTGGTGATTCCAGGATCAATACGAATCTTATTTTGAGCTCTATGTGTTTGTCCAACTTCACAATCAATGATTTTCAAGACATTTCAATTGTCAAAATGCATGGTAAATTCCCAAAATGTGCATTGAAAGTTCATGACTTCCAAAATTGTGATAAAACTAGCAAAGTGTAAGATTGTTTTTGAGTCAACGGAAAATTTGGGTGGCTAGAATGTTTCCACTTAGATCAACTATTTGGTCCCATATCCTATTAAAAATCCCTCTTATGGGAATCAATTTCCCCTATATCCATAATTTTGTTACAATTGGTCTGATGCTCTCTTTAACACCCCCGTAATAGTGTAGTTTACGCCCCCTATAACAACAATTACAAGTGTCGAACACCTTGTAACATCCATGTAACAAGGGATGCACCCTACATATTCATAGGAAACATAAGCAAGTTATGGTGTGCCACCTCAAACCCAAGGACACGATACCACAACAAAATGAGTTGGTATCTTTTTTTCCTTTTGCATCGTGATTTCATTCAATCCATTCATGATTTCTTAAAACAACATATGTTATAAATACCACGGTGGTTAAGAAAGCATGAATGCATGCATGACTATCAAATTTATAGGATATTTTTAGAAAAGACTACAATCATATTTTCTACACTCTCATGCATGCTACCCTGACTTCCTTAATCCAAAGCTTCTTAGTATCCTCCTTTTAGCATCAACCCCTACCCCTAGGTTCAACCATTATTGACCTTTTTTTTCCATTTGGATTTTTTCTTTCCTACAAGGAATGCTTTAGGGTTACCACTTGTAGAATCATCATTCTTCTTATTCGTCCTTTCTTCCTCAACGAAGGTTGTTGTCACCATTACCAATCCATGGAATGAAAAAGTAAAGGCCACCATATGTTGTTTCCATTTAATCTTACCACCAAAGAGTCCTTTTAGGTTACCACTTGTAGTATCATCATTTCTCTTAATCCTCCTTTCTTCTTCAAGGAATGTTGTTATCACTATTGCCAATTCTGGGACTGAAAAAGTTAAAGGCCATATCACCATGGCTTGTCGCAATTGGAAATTAATCCTTAATTGTAGCTCATATCATACAACCGACTCATCAAAGAGGTCAACTTGAATACAAATTTTTTTGAAGAACCATTATTATCCAATCCTATTAACTAGCAATTGCTCATGAAGGTGCAAAAAGTACATCATTATAAAGTGAAAAGGTCGAATTTTTTTATTTTTAAATTCGGTTGGGAAAATTAAAAACATTGTGATCGTATGAAACTCTAGTCTCCCTATAAAAGAGGATATGATGTACATTGTATATACTAGCAATCTTATTAACTAGAAATTGTCAGAAAGTTAGTTTAGATTGATGGACAATTGGTTTGGATTGTTGGTTGTCATTGATGTCAACCCTTGGAGGGTGATCTTGTAGACTGATGTCAACCCTTGAGTATGTCCGGTAGCACATTCTGGTAGCTCTGGAGGTATGGGTAAGGAACCAAATTTTGGTTGAGGAATAATGTAATTAAGAACAATGAATTTTTAGGTGAGATTATTCTAGATGGATAGTACATGTTGTGTCATTGCCGGTGATATGTGAAATGTCACATAACTCCTCACGGTTAGATATTTATAGTCATGTGAAGTTAGAGATCCCTCATGAGTTATCTAGAATCCCCTAGAAGGTCAAAGAAGTCAATTGTTCTAGAAGCTCCTAGAAGGAGTGTACTAGTCAAATTGATGGTAAATAGGAGTTAATCATGGGAAATTGATGGTAACTAGGAGTTAATCATGGGTAAATTTGTTGCATTAAAAATTAATTTAAGTTGTGAGTTTGTTAATTATGGTAAAGTGGTTGCGAAGAGAAAACTATTTAAATAATAAAGTGGTTCCATCAAGAAGTGGTGAGTTTACTATTTATGGATAAGTCAAAGTGGTTGCAAAATAAATAAATTAAATAATAAAGTTAGTTGCAACTAAAAGTGAAGAAATTACTATTTGTGGATAAAGTGGTTGTAAGTGGACAAGTGGTTAGAAGTGGTTTAGCCCTAAAAGAAGAAAGTTGGGTTAAGTGAGCTAGAAGATAACCCCTTAAGGAAGTTACTTGGAGACTATAAATAAGAGAGCAAGGGTCTCCTATTAGTATATGTTTTTGGAATATAAGTGAATATACATTTGTGAAATGTTATTTGGCAGGCATTATTGATAGATCAATTTTGCGGCAGAAAAATAATTCTCGACAGAAAAATCACGGTAGCAAAATCATGGCAGAAAAATTGCAACAACAAAATTGTAGCAGAAAAATAGTGGCTACAAAATCGTGGTAGCAGAATCATAGCATCAAAACTGTGGCAGCAGAACCGCAGCAGCAGAATCGCGGTAGCAGAATCGTGGCAACGGAATCACGGCTACAAAAAAATAAAAATAAAAACCGTAATAGATCCACAACTATAAGAAGAAAAAAGGTTGTTGTCACATGTTGTGTTGTGCATAGTTGATGTACTTGTGTTGGTACAGATTGCTGGTATAGGTTGTTAAAGGTTCTTGGTACAGGTTGTTTGGTGCAGGATGATTGGTACAGGTTGTTGGTATAGGTTGATAGTGGTGATGTTTGATTCAGTGACAGATTGTCTACATTTGGCATTTATATTTCAGGGCGGTTGGACGGGGCAAGGAAAGAGGGTTGTATCCTCCTTCTGGTTGGTGCCGAAGAATCAAGGAGTTGGATTTTCCTTCGAGTTGGAGCCTAAGAACAAGGTGGTTGTATCCACCTTCCGGTTGTAGCCGAATAACATAGGGGGTTGTAGTCTCCTTTTGGTTCTAGCTAGAGAATAAGGGAGTTGGAGCTTCCCTCAGGTTGTAGCCTGGGAAACTAGGGGGTTGGAGCCTCCCTCTAGTTGGAGTTGGATAATTGGAAGTTGGTGCTTCCTTTAATGTAATTCTTAAAGAAATATAATAAAAGCATTCCATGTTTTTCTCCCGCACTGGGTTTCCACGTAAAATAATGTTGTACTATGCATTGTGTGGATGTGTATATTATTGTTTATTATGTATTGATGGATGTTAATGTTATATGATGCAATAACACATTAATGATGAACTAATGAACATTGTTGAATAAGTTACAGGAATATACATTGTGGTTAAAAAGGATTAATAAGTGGTATAAATTGTGCATTATGGATTCACCCCCCCCAACCCTCTTAGTAATCCAACAATTGGTATTAGAGTCGTTTCCTTCAAGAGATAGTTTAACCACTGGAAGGAGATCATGGAATATACTAATAATGGAGTACCATTTCTTAATGGTCAAAATGGTCTAAAGTATGAGATGTGGAGCATAAGGATGACAACCTTTTTAGAGACACAGGCATATGATATTTGGTATTCAGTTGTGATAGGATACAATGCTACAAAGAAAGCAAAGACTACAACCAAGAAGGAATTGAGGAAGAATAACAAAATAGTAATGGATCTCATCTAGGAAGGATTACCTAATCCAGTAAGAGAAAATTTTGGTAAATGTTCACCAGCTAAAGAACTTTGGGATAATTTACATAATATATATTCTTCACCCATCATAGATTCAAAGAATGTCAAATAAGATGTAGGTACAGATCAAAAGGAAATATGTTCATCATGTCAGAAATATTCAGAAGAATAAGAGTTCATAATAAACATAAATATGTTGTTTTTCTTTAATTGTGAAAAACATGGACATCTTGAAATTGAATTCCCTGAAGGTAATGAGACAAAAAATCCAATTGAAATATAAGACAATTATGAAGCATAACCGATCAATGCTTTAGATGAACTAAAGAAATAAAGAGAATAAAACAAGTCACTTAAGAAAGAATTGATGAAGCAAAGGAATGTATTCAAGATTTCAAAGAAGCTCAGCAAGTCATCAAGAATTTAAAAGCTCAGCTAGAAGAGGCCATAAGAGTTAAAGAAACTCTATAATATCAAAAGCAGTTTTTAGAAGCCAACATAGCAGCACAAAAGGAAGAAGCATAAAAGAGAGAAAAGATACTGACAGATCATCTCAAGGAAAGAACCGATGACTTAAACCATCTTGAGTAAGAGTTTGGTCAAGAAGAAAGAAGACTCAAAGAAGAAATAATTACATTGAAAATCCAACTTGAAAAAGAAAAGAGAACAAAACAAGTCATGAAGTCTCAAATAATGAAGAAAGAAGAAAAGGTTGAGAAGCTTGAAGAAGAAGTTGTCACACTAAGAGTCAAAGTCGTCAAGATCAACAAGAACGTTGAAGATACAGAAACATCCACATCAGTAATAGAGAATGAAGAGAAGCATTCTAGGTTGCTAGAAAGGAAGAATGAAGAAAAGAGAGAAAATTATGCAGAAGTCATTAAAGGTTCTATGAAGAAGGAAGATTGCAAGCCACAAAGAAGCCTCAATCATGATCATGATCAGTCAAGGCAGGAATTCAGAAGGACTACACCATAAAGAAGATCATTCACTCCAAGGTATGTAAATTTATTTTATGGTCATTGTTTTTATTGTACTAAATTTGGACATAAGGTTGCATATTGCAGGGCTTATGAACTAATTTCTTATGTGACCCCACATGATATTGAATGCTACAAATTCCACAACTATGGTCATATAGCTCGAAATTGTAGAAGCGTAATAGTTCCATCCATGAAGAAAGAAACATATATTAGATACACCAAGATTTGGAAAAGGAAAGAACAAGAAGCAAAGAAAGTGAATATAAAACAGGTCCCAAAAATTGCAAGACATACAGTAGTTCCAGAAAAGCAAGTGAAAGAAGAATAGACTCCATAAATTACAAGACTTTCCATAGTTCGAGAAAGACAAGGAAAGTCAACAAAAGAAGAACATGTTTCAAGAACCACATTGTCAAAATCTGCAGCAGAGCAAGATCATAATAAAGAGAAGCTCCCAGATATCGCGGGATTTGCAGTAGTTGAAGAAAGAAAAGAAGAACAGGTCCGAGAAATTGTATTTTCAGTGATCCAAATTTTAGGGGGTATATGGTCTAAATTCAGATGCAAAATTTATAAAGTTGTAAAGGTAATAGATTGTCCATGTGGATCAAGGAGATATCTACCTCCTCATTAATTAATTGGGATAACAAATTTCCCATATGGGTCAAAGAGAGTCCCACCTCTCCATTATTGTATTGGATTTTATTTTTCTCTACTTAGTTAGTTGGGTGGTTAGATCTATTATTATAATAATAGAGACTCATTTAATGAGCTCTTTCCATTATTGTACCGGGTTTTATTTTCCACTACTTAGTTAGGTGGGTAGTTAGATCTATTATACTAATAATAAAGACTCATTTAATGAGATATTTTTTACTTTGTCCAATGCACCATTTTGTAATTCTATATAAAGGCCTAGCAAGCCTTCTCATAATATCAAGTTACTCATTTTGGATTTCTCATATTTTCTATGGTTCATTGCGAGATTAATTATCTCTGAGTGATTTACTAGTAATTAGTTTTAGAGGTGAGGATCATCTTTGAGCCTCACCTCCCGAGTACTTCATTTACATGTTTTTTTCCATGCTTTTTTTCATGCAAGATTGGCATGTCTAATCTCCTCCTCTCTCAACATTCAAGCCATCCATATCTCAGTTCCCTGAGAACTAGATCAGTGGTATCAGAGAAGGTACGCTCTTCATCGGAGCAAGGGTTAGAAGCATGTTGCAAGTTCAAACATTTAAAGCAATCACCAACCTCCTTTTGGTACTATCAGAATCCATTTGTTGTGTCATACACTATAAGAATCATAGTTGGTCCATAGGCACTATAGGGTTTTTTTTAACCCTCAGATCTTCATTCATCATTACAAGGAGAACCATACATTGATTCACTACATCCATACATGGACTCACCACATCTATACTTGGATCCACTACATCCATTGGTATGCAACATTTTCAACACATTTGTAGGGTGTCCATGTTTCCCATGGAGGTTCCACAATCTCTACAACAACCCATGTTTCTCTACAAACCCTTGACATATTTTGTGTCCCTCTACACTCAGCCAACTTAAAATAGGTTTTGTGACCTCTACATAGAATTTCAAAGGCTCAAACATATATCATTGGAAATATCTCTTCAATATCTCAAATGGGTATTTCGCGAAATCTTATTTGGCTTCCTAGTTTGAGAGATATCATCAATTGAATCTGAGCATGTATTTGATCCAAGGAGGTTGCGCATACCACCATATTCAACGGGTTTTTTCTCCCTGCTCAGGAAACTATAGAAGGATATTCAGATATGGATGGAAATATCTCTTCAATATCTCAAATGATTATTTTTTGGAATCTCATTTGGCTTCCTGGTTTGAGATATATCATTGATCGAATATCAACATGTATTTAACCCAAGGACGTCGCGCATACCACCATCTTCGAAGGTATTTTTATCTCTGATCAAGAAACTATAGAAGGAGTTCCACATAAGTATGGAAATATCTCTTCAATATCTCAAATGGGTATTTCGTGGAATTTCATTTCGTCTTCTGGTTGATGAGATATCTTTGTTTGAAGCGACACATGTATGTAACTAGCGTAGTTGCGCGCCCTTAAAATTAGGCTTGTTTTTTCTCACTCCATGGGCTACCTCAGAACAATTTCCATATACCAATAGAAATATCTCTTCATTATCTCAAATGTTTCTTTGACGGAATTGGATTTCATCACCTGTAGTAGAAGTTATGAATATATTTGCAGAAGGATGTTCACAACCCCCAAAGTCACGATTTTTCCATATTATTTTTAAAATTTTAGGATTTTATTAGAATTTATTTATTTTTCTATGAATGTACAATGTCATTGTCAACTAGGTTATGGGTCAACCACACAAAACCCTTCTCTTCATTGGGTATTTTCACATTGTAATCATAATGGTATGATAATGGGGTTTATCTTTTTAGCATGGGTGAAATGATGGGGACCATCATCTTCTAATGGAGGAGGAATGATTCGAATTTTATGGGGTATATGGTGGGGTATACGGTCTAAATTCAAATAAAAAATTCATAAATCTATAAAGCTAATACATTATCCATGTGGATCAAGGAGATGTCCACCTCCTCATTAATTAATTGGGTTAACAGGTTTCCCATATGGGTCAAAGAGAGTCCCACCTCTCCATTATTGTATTGGGTTTATTTTCCACTACTTAGTTACTTGGGTAGTTATATATATTATTATAATAATAGAGACTCATTTAATGCACTCTTTCCATTATTGTATCGGGTTTTATTTTCCACTACTTAGTTAGGTGGGTAGTTAAATCTATTATACTAATAATAAAGACTCATTTAATGAGTTCTTTTTGACTTTGCCCAATGGACCATTTTGTAATGTTATATAAAGGCCTAGCAAGCCCTCTCATAATATCAAGTTACTCATTTTGATTTTTGTCATATTTTCTATTGTTCATTGTGAGATTAATTAGCTTTGAGTGATTTACTAGTAATTAGTTTTAGAGGTGAGGCTCATCTTTGAGCCTCACCTCCCGAGTACTTCATTTACATGTTTTTGTCCATGCTTATTTTCATGCAATATTGGCATGTCTAAGTTTCTCCTCTCTCGGCATTCAAGCCATCCAGATCTCAACCCCTCGAGATCTGAATCATTCAGGAATTGTAGTGCAAGATGAATCCAGAGATAGAAAGAAATGCTGAGCCTACCAACAAGGATGATGACTACATCATAAAGGTATTTTTCTGAGCTATCCAGCTTGGAGACTCCCAGGTAATATGAATATTAGACAGGGGGATTCTATGCAGTAGTTGAGATAATTTAGAGAACCATCCTTCCAATAGCTTGTAGAGTTCAAGTAGACATATTCAGAGCAGTCAGTTAGCAGAAGTACAGTATGACAGATTGATCAGTTGCAGTAGTGAAGACTTCATGATAGTACAATGACAGATGGGTCAACATTATGGATAATGTTATCCCCTACCCTAGGGATAACTAAGGAGATCATGTCTCGAGGCCCACAAGTCCTAGACATGGAGTAATGAGATCCAAATGACTTGAGCATGGCCTTGGAGGCCCCTCTTATCTTCAGTGCATTCCATTTATCAATTTCAGCAATATCCATCCCACCAGTCTGATCTTGAAGTAGCAGTAGTATTTCTCCATGAGTTAATGAGTTCGGGTATCATAGTCTGTGTCACTTTTATTCATGAAACACTTGAATATGTTGCATTGAATTCTCCTTGATTTCATAACGTTTTCTTGGAAATTATACTTTTTGATTTGTTCATGCCTGGAAGGGTGACATGGTGCCCTAGTAAGTTGATCTCCCTTTAGGATGGTTGCCATTGGGTGGGACTATGAAAGGTCATATTATGTTGCCTCCATAATTACCACTTTCCATATGTATTCCTCTCATCTCCCCCTACCTTTGTTAGGGCATTGGGATTGGCCACACAAGGAAGGGTTCTACCTTGCCTTATGGGAAGAAGGTGCTAAAGTCCTAGAGGGTAAAAGTAGCCGACAAGAGTTAAAATCCAATATTGAAACCTTTGATATGATTCACCGAGGGATTCTCGAGAAAGCAGTAAAAGAATTATCAGTAAGAAAATGGAACCCATAAAAATAAATAAACACTCAAGGTACTAGTTGGTGGATAGGAGATCCCATCACGATCTAGCCTATTATGACCATGGGAATGTAGTCGTATGACACTACCACCTATCTGGTCACCAAACTAGGGTATTGACTCTTGGTGGCATAGCCAAGAGAAAGGGGGTCTCATCACGAGCCATCTTTCTCATCTCCATGAATTTTTTGTGGATAACGTTGGAACCTCTGGTCACCAAGGGAAGACAATGTCCCTAAACTCTTCCCTTGAATCACAAAATCAAACAATCAAAAGATAATAAAGTTAAGAATAAAAGGCAGTAAGTGGGATAGGAAACAATGGCATCTATGACAAAGTGCATCTCTCCCTCTACAAAGGAACCCATAGGTAAGACTTACATTTCCCTATTATCACTGCACCCCATGCCCAAACATTTACCCCATTCCACCTCATACACTTACATGACCTGGATTGGCTCCCACCTGGGAAACATCCCAAACTTAAGGAGGATTAGACCAATAGGACACCCTAAGACCTTCTCCAAACCTGAGTTGTCAAATTGCATAATGTCTTTGAGAATTTGTTTGGGTAAAGGGGGGTTTGATGCACGTGTTTGGGTAATTTAATTATTGGATGTGATTTACATGTTATGATCCATGTGACTTATGAACGTCTGGAGGGCGTACTTCTTGTTGTTGCAGGACCTCTCCCGATGGACAAGTACACATGAGGGAATGATTAGCTCAGACCTTCACGGGGTTGAAAGCCCAAATATGGATGTTGTAACCCCAACTAGGGGCAAGAAGACATCATAGATTTGCACCAGGAAGAAAGAAGGGTGTCACCTTTGGAGGCATTGTGGAAAACCTGGACCCAGGGGTATCTTTCTCTTCCACATAGACGTTAGCCCTAGGCGGCCCATGACATCATCATCATGACCCTGGATGCTATCCAAAGCTAGGGTTTTTGTTTTGTAGGAATTTATGAGGCTAGTGGCACGTGTGGGCTTCATCTAGGGCCTTTGGAGGCCAAGCGCCCTACCTTTTAGGTCCAACGTTCCACCTAAGGGCCTCAACATCACCCTAGAAGGGCATGACGTCACCCTTGGAAGTGTTTTTAGATGATAATTAATTTTATTTATGTCTAAATTGAATTTATTTGTAAATTGGTCAGGTCGACCTTTATTTGACCTAAAATTAATTAAAGGTCACTAGTTTTGTATAAATAAACATAAAGTATATTCATTTTTACATCATAAATCCTCACACAAGAAGAGAGGTCTGAAATTTGCACCCTAGAAGGGCTATTGGCTGAAATTTTAAGGCACACTCTTCTATAAGGATAATTTTTTTCAAGTTGGATCAATCTTGGAAGATTTTATGGTGATCTTGTATGGTATTTCATGATTATTCTTGGTGTACAAAGGTAAAATCTGCAATTTTTGTCATCTATTGAATAGTTTATGTATGGTTTTATTTTCTCATACAAGATTATGAAATTGCATGATATGTTTAATGCTTGAAGTAAGGAACTTAAATTTCTACTTTCTTACTTTCTATTTGCCAAGTTTTTCATTGAATTGATCTAGTAACTAGTGAAACCCTAGAGCCCTAGTTTCCTATCACTCTAAGGTTTTGACCTAGTTATCTTTGTCTAAGTTTTTATTCCATAAGAATCCCAAAGAGAGCAAGGTGCTAGGGCCTAGAATTTCCTACACCCTAGTATCTTGTTTCTTGAGGGAAATGCATAGGGGGACTTAAGTTACTACTTCTCCTATGCATTCTCCCTCTTTCACTTTTGTGCATTATCAAAATTGATTTGCATCCTTAGAAGAAGTCGTCCACTTGACTCCATTATCCCTAGAAGGCACTAGTTCTAGACTCTATCTTATTGAAGGATTGATTAAACACTCAAACACTCTTCTCCTAAGATTTTACTAACTATCTCTAACCCTATTTTAGCCTAGATCAATAACCTATTTGTTGTTGTTACAAAATATTGTGACAACCATCTAACTGCAACAAATTTTCTGCAAAACTAACCTTTAATGTTAACTAGACACTTCAGAAATTGCTTGTGACAATTAATTATCATTTTACCTGTTAAAAGATAACTTTTTATTGTCTTTTCAAGCAATTCCGAGGCATATTTCTTGCAGTTTTTATAAAATACGTATTGTTGTTGTAAACTTTCATATTGATGTAATTTTATATCAGCCAACTTATACTTCAAAGGTTCATTGTTTTATTGAAGTACTAACATCATTTTATACTTGAAAAGTGCCATATTTTTTCTTGTTGTCTTGTTCTAGGCAGGTACACCTCATTCATTACTTTTGCTTCATCTCTTTAAGACATAAAGACATTTTGACTTGAGTGACCAGTGAGATGGGGGTATTCTTGAATCTTTTCCTTAGTTTCATCATCCCTTTAGGTCACTAGGGATGCCTCCCTTGGGGTAATTTCAACATACTCCTAAACAGAAAGGGGTTTCCTATTAAGGTGACAGTGATAGGCTACCCCCTTTTTACACCAATCTTGTCTCACTTGCCTTGGGATTTGGGCAAGTACAGATTATGTGATAAAAATTTTGGCGCCATTGTTGAGGAACATCGAGTCAATTTTCCTCGAACGACACTTTTTCGATAAGCCTTTATCCAAAGCCTTTTCTTCACAAAGCTTACATGGTGACTCCACTGAGGGTGATTTCCTCTTTTCCCTTTGATAATACTTATAAGTATTATTTGGAGACTCCACTGATGATTAATTCAAACATGGCTTCTCAATGGGACCGACGTAATTTTAAACCCCTGGATATGAGTAAAATTTTGGGTAACCCTCAACGAATGCCTCTGAGGTATGAAAATTCGCTCCCTAGATTCACTGGTAATGAAGGGGTTAGGGTCGAAAACCACATGGATAATTTTGGGGATTTCTTTCAAATCCACCCTATCAGTGATGATGTTGAATATTTGGAAATGAATCTTTTCTCTGCCACTCTTCATGGCAATGGTAGGAAATGGCATGATGATCTCCCTAATGCTAGAATCACATCTGAGGACCAGTTAGAAAAACCCTATCTCGAGAAATGGGGTATTGAATTAGAATATATCCACACTCTAATAAAAATACTTGAGTACATGAAACAAACTAAGAATGATACTGTCAAGAAACTCCATACTAGGTTCGAGAAATTGCTACAACAAATTCCTAGAATCCATTATCCTGAAGACAGGTACCTCACTTACCTCTACACCAATGCACTCTTAGTGCATTCAGGGTTTCTCCTCAGTAAAAAAGGGCCAATAAAAATACAAGAAGCTTATCACATGGCTATACAAATTGATGAAAATATCTACTTATTCAAGGGAGAAACCTCTTTACTCCAGGAATCGAAGTTGATGGCCCCAAAGATACCCCATATACTCTTAGTCTGGAGAGATTAGTTTCCCTTGAGACCTTTGTTAGTATATTCTAGGAAAGAAGGGAACAAGACATCAATCAAAAATAGGTTGAGCAAAAGGATATTGATGAAGGTTACCAATCCCATGGAGAAGAACAAGAATTTACTCATACTTCTAGCAAAGATAATGAGGACCTGGTTGAAGAGAGAGAGCTTGAAGATATTAAACACGATGATGAAGTATTAATGTGTGCTCCTCCCTCTAATGAATCCATCCCAAATCCTTTTCCTCCCGCACAAGAAGAAGAGGATGAGGTTAGTCACTTTCCTTTTCAGGTTTTTGATGATACCTTATTCTATGATTCAGAAGGTGAAGAAGAAAGGGAACCCTTGGATGAGCTAGACCCTCCATATTATAAAGTTGAATATGTAAGGGAAAGTCATTAGGAAAATATAATAATGCTTTCTCCTCCATTTGATGAGGTTATCCATATCTTTGAAGCTCCCGCACGGGAAGAAGTGAATACGGTGAGTTGTTTCCCTTTCCAATATTTTGATGAAGCCTTGTTTTGTGATTTGGAAAGCAAGGAAGTGAGGAGCCTTTGGATGCTTTAATCCCTTCATTTTATGATGAAGGAAATGACATGGTTAATAATATTGACTAGTCCATACATGTTGGGAGGCGTAAATGGGATGTAATTGGTTATGATGGGGATCCTATTTACGACATTGAGGATCATTTCCAAATTTTTACTTTACATCTATCATATCAGGTTACTATTAATTATAACATTTGGCAACATGGAAATGATATAGTTACAGACATCTCCAAGGGTGACCTAGTTCTATGTTCTCCTAATGATTTTTTCCTTTGAGCACTTGGATTTATTCTATGAAGAAGATTATCAACCACCATTGTACTCAGGTCTTGATAAAGGTGAGAACATTTCTTTCCCAAAGTAGGGTACTTGTGACAAGGTTTTCCATCTCCCTTCAACTACTTTACCTCGGTATGTCACTAAGGGTTTAGTTGGGAAACATGTCCCTTGTCTTGATTTTTCTCCGGGGCAAAGCCTTCTTTTAGAATTAAAGGGTAGGTTGAATACATTAAGAAAAAGTTTATTATATCACTCTTTCAACTTTCCCTTAGAAATTTTCCAATCATGCTATAGGTTCTTACTATTCCTTTCCCATACCTCAGGATGTGATGAAGTCCAAGGTAGCCAAACTTCAGACTCTTTGAGTCAGTCTTTTTAGCCTTTGATTTTTCACGATCCCTTTCGGAGATGGATTGAGCACTTTCCTAGAAGTTTGACTTGGCATAATTTTGTCCCTCCCTCCCACCTCCATGAGCTAGACTTTACGATTTTCAATGATATGATACATTCTCTAACTCATGTTATTTATGTTCTTAACTTGTCATTGTTTTCGTTTATGATGAAGCACAGTGGCAGGTATTATGATATATTGCTAGGATGGTTTCACTGGTTATTTGACTACACCTAGCATTCAAACAACATGTAAGTAGAGGTAGGTAGGCATTTGCATCCATTGTATATACCATTTGGATATAATGATAACATAGTTGTAGTCACATTTTACATATTATTTTGTCTCACTTGTATATGTGTTTTCTCACGATCATATGTTAGATTAGAGATGCTCTTTATTTTATTATATCATATATCAACAAGGGGTGATATCACCACCCTAAGGATTACTAATACATTTTGTTGAGATTTATCAGGCACGGGTCATACCAAAGATGTTGAGGTTCTCATGTTCTCTACAGTGAGCACATGTCCCCGAGTTGGAGCCAAATTTTATCCCCTACCCTAGGGATAACTAAGGAGATCACATCTTGAGGTCCACGGGTCCTGGACATGGAGTACCGAGAGTTGGATGAATTGAGCATGGCCCCGGAGGGCCCCTCTTTTCTTCAGTGCAGTCCATTTATCAGCAACAATAGTATCCATCCCACCAACCTGATCCTGAAGTAGCAGTGAGTCTTGCTCCATGAGGTAATGAGTTTATGTATCACAGTATGTGTCACTCTAGTTCTTGAAGCACTTGAATATGTTTCATTTAATTCTCCTTCATTTCATAAAATTTGCATGGAAATTATTCTCTTTGACTTGTTCATACCTGGAAGGGTGACATGGTGCCCTAGTAAGTTGATATCCCTTTAGGATGGGTTCCACTGGGTGGGACTGTGAAAGTTCATCGTTTGTTCCCTCCATACTTACCACTTTCCATATTTATTCCTTTCATCTCCCCATACCTTTGTTCGGGCATTGGTATTAGCCACACTAGGAAGGGTTGTACCATGCATTGTCGGAAGAAGGGGATAAAGACCCAGAGGGTAAAAGTAGTTGGAAAGAGTTAAAAGACAATTTTGAAACCTTTGAGATGCTTCGCCCAAGGATTCCCAAGAAAGCAGTAAAAGGATTCTCAGTAAGAAAAGGGAACCCATAAAGATAAATAAATACTCAATGTACTAGTTGGTGGATAGGAGGTCTCATCATGAGTCAACTTATTATGACCATGGGAATGTGGCCGTATGACACTACCACCTATCTGGTCACCAAACCAGGGTAGTGGCTCTTGGTGGCATAGCCAAGAGAAATGGGGTCTCATCACGAGCCAACCTTCTCATATTTGTGAAATGTTTCTGGATAGCGTTGTCATCTCTAGTCATCAATCCATGACAGTGTTCCTATACTCTTCCCTTGAAGCACATAAGAAAAATATCAAAATATAATAAAGCTAAGAACAAAAGCAAGTAAGTGGGATAGGAAACAATGGCATCTATGACAAGGTGCAACTCTCCCTCTACAAAGGAACCCACAGGTAAGACTTACATTTCCCTGTTATCACTGCACCCCATGCCCAAACATTTACCCCATGCCACCTCATACACTTACATGACTTGTATTGGCTCCCACCTAGGAAACATCCCAAACTTAAGAAGGATTACCTCAATAGTACACCATGAGACCTTCTCCAAACCTAACTTGTTAAATTGCATAATGTCTTTGAGAATTTGTTTGAATAAAGGGGGGTTTGATGCACATGTTTGGGTAATTTAATTATTGGATGTGATTTACATGTTATGATCCTTGTGACTTATGAACCCTTGGAGGGCGTACTTCTTGTTGTTGAAAGACCTCACCCGATAGACAGGTAAACATGAGGGAATGATTAGCTCGAACTTTCATGTGGCTGAAATCCTATAGATGGATGTTGTAACCCTAGCCAGGGGCAAGAAGACATAAGAGATTTGCACCAGGAAGAAACAAGGATGTCACCTTTGGAGGCACCGTGGCAGAACTAGACCCAACGGATCATGCTCTTCCACATAGACGTTGGCCCTAGAAGTCGCATGACGCCATCATCATGACCCTGGACATTATCCAGAGCTAGAGTTTTTGTTTTGGAGGCATTTATGATCCTAGTGGCACGTGTGGGCTTCATCTAGTTCCTTTGGAGGCCAAGCACCTAAGGCCCTCAATGTCACCCTAGAAGGGCATGACGCCACCCTTGGAAGTGTTTTTAGATGCTAATTAATTTTATTTATGTCTAAATTGAATTCATTTGTAAATTGGCCAGGTCGACCTTTATTTGACCTAAAATTAATTAAAGGTCACCAGTTTTGTATAAATAAACATAAAGTGCATTCATTTTTACATCACAACTCCTCACACAAGATGAGAGGTCTGAAATTTGCATTGTAGAAGAGCTATTGGATGAAATTGTGATGCGCACTCTTGTATAAGGATAATTTTTTGCAAGTTGGATCAATCTTGGAAGCTTTTATGGTGATCTTGCATGGTATTTCATGATTATTCTTGGTGCAAGTAGGTAAAATATGCATGTTTTTTCATCTATTGAATAGTTTATGTATGGTTTTATTTGCTCATACAAGATTATAAAATTGCATGATATGCATAATGCTTGAAGTAAGGAACTTAAATTGCTACCTTATTACTTTCCATTTGCCAAGCTTTTCATTGAATTGATCTAGTAACTAGTGAAACCCTAAAGCCCTAGTTTCCTAGCACTCTAAGGTTTTGACCTAGTTATCTTTGCATAATTTCTTATCCCATAATAATTCCAAGGAGAGCAAGGTTCTAGGGCCTAGAATTTCCTACACCCTAGTATCTTGTTTCTTGAGGAAAATGTATAGGGTGACTTAAGTTACTAGTTCTCCCATGCATTCTCCCTCTTGGACTTTTGTGCATTATCAAAATTTATTTGCAGCCTTAGAATAAGTCGCCCACTTGAATCCATAAGCCCTAGAAGGCACTAGTTCTATCCTCTCTCTTATTGAAGGATTGATTAAACACTCAAACACTCTTATCCTAAGATTTTACTAACTATCTCTAACCCTAGTTTAGCCTAGATCACTAACCTATTTGTTTTTGTTACAAAAAATTGATACATCCATCTCACTACAACAAGTTTTTTACAAAACTAACCTTTAATGTTAGCTAGACACTTCAGAAATTGCTTGTGACAATTAATTATCATTTTTCCTGTTAAAAGCTAACATTTTATTGTATTTTCAAGCAATTATGAGGCATATTTATTGCAGTTGTTATAAAATATTTATTGTTGTTGTAAACTTTCATATTGATGTAATTCTATATCAGCCATCTTATACTTCAAATTTTCATTGTCTTATTGAAGCACTAACATCATTTTGTACTTGAAAACTGTCATATTTTTGCTTATTGTCTTGTTCTAGGAAGGTACACCTCATTCATTACTTTTGCTTCATCTCTTTAAGAAATAAAGACCTTTTGAGTTGAGTGACCAATGATAGGGAGGTATTTTTGCATCCTTTCCTTAGTTTCATTATCCCTTTAGGTCACTAGGGATGTCTCCCTTGGGGTAATTTCAACATACTCCTAAACATAAAGGGGTTTCCTATTAAGGTGACAGTGATAGGTCACCCCCTTGTTACGCCAATCTTGACTCACTTGCCTTGGGCTTTGGGAAAGTACATATTGTTCGATAAAAGATAGTTGTGTAGTAGAGTCATGGATAGTATGAATAGAGATGAATTAGCAAGAACACTTAACAGGTTTGGACAAATATATGACAGTGGATTCAGAGATTGATTCAGAGATATGTTCATAAATTGGTTCAAAGAGTCGTTTAAAGATAAAGGAACATTATCATAATGGATGATAATGACAGGGGAATATTTGAATGCTTATTCTTGAATGTTTTTCATATGTCATTTTATTACACAAGGAAGCACCAATGGAAAAAAACTCCAAAAGGAAGAAGGTATAGGAATCCCTAGATGTCATCTACACAAAATCTTACAGAGAAGTCAAGCGAGATATTCATCAGATGCATGGACATAGATTTAGATGTTTGGAGAGAGAATAGAGACATTATTCAAGGGGGAGCATGAACATCATGACTTAAGTATTGCATCAGAGTGATACCCTTTTCCAAAGAGGGAGAGACTCTTCAAATGCAAAGAGAAAGAGTAATTAGAGGCTTAGAAACATAGAGAAATATCAAAGGAATTTAGATAAGGAAAGAAGCCCAAAAGACAATGCAGACAGGTGGAACAACCCTAAGAAGAGTTTAGTCAAGGGAGAGCAGCCCCAAGGAGAGATACCCTTTTCCATTGATATCAAAGGGGGAGAGATATAAACATTTATGAGGAGTATGAGCATGATTTTATCATGACTAAGTGTTTCCATCAATGCCAAAGGGGGAGATTGTCAGACAGTTGGTTTAGATTGATGGACAGTTGGTTTGGATTGTTGGTTTTCATTGATGTCAACCCTTGGAGAGTGATATTGTAGATTTATGACAACCCTTAGAGATTGATGTCAACCCTTATTATGTCGGGTAGCACATTCCGACAGCTATAGAGGTATGGGTAAGGAACCCAAGTTTGGTTGAGGAATACTTTAATGAAAAACAGTGAATTTGCAGGTGAGACTATTCTATATGGATAGTACATGTCATGTCATTTCTGGTGATATGTGGAACGTCACATAAATCCTCACGGTTAGAGAGTTATGGCCATGTGAAGTTGGAGAGCCATCATGAGTTATATAGAAGCCCCTAGAAGGTCAAAGAAGTCAATTATTATAGAAGCTCCTAGAAGAAGTGTACTAGTCAAATTGATGGTAACTAGGAGTTAATCATGGGTAAAGTTGTTGCATTAAGAAAATAATTAAAGTTGTGAGTTTGTTGATTATGGTAGAGTGGTTGCAAATATAAAATTATTTAAATAATAAAGTGGTTACAACAAGAAGTGGTGAGTTTACTATTTATGGATAAGTCAAAGTGGTTGCAAAAGAAATTAATTAAATAATAAAAAAATTCAACAAAAAGTGGAGAACTTACTATTTTTTGGATAAAGTGGTTGTAAGTGGACAAGTGCTTAGAAGTGGGTTATCCCTAAAAGAAGGAAGTTGGGTAAAGTGAGTTAGAAGATAGCCCCTTGAGGAATCTACTTGGAGAGTATAAATAAGAGAGAAAGGGTCTCCTATTAGAACCTATTTTGGGAATATAATTGAATATCCATTTGTGAAAGGTTATTTGGCAAGTATTATTGATAGATCAAATTTGCGGCAGAAAAATCATGGCAGAAAAATCGCGGCTACAAGTTTGCGGCAGCAAAATCGCGGCTAAAAATTTGTGGCAGCAAAATCGTGGCTGCAGAATTGAGGAAGAAAAATCAGCGCAAAAAAATCACGACAACAAAATCAGACCAACAGAATCGTGGCAATAGAATCGGAGCAACAAAATCATGGCAACAGAATCGGAGCAAAAAAATTATGGCAACAAAATCACGACTATAGAAACAAATCCATAATAAATCCTTAGCTACAAGAAGAAAAAGGTTGTTGTGATAGGTTGTGTTGTGCATTATCATTTGATGCACTTGTGTTGGTATAGATTGTTGGTACAAGTTGTTATAGGTTGTTGGTACAGGTTGTTACAGATTGTTTGTATAGGTTGACATTGGAAGTGTTTGGTTCATAGACAGATTGTCTACATTTGGCATTTATATTTCAGAGCAGTTGGATGAGGCAAGGAAAGGAGGTTGTAGCCTCCTTCCGGTTGGTGTCAGAGAATCAGAGAGTTGGAGCTTCCTTCAGGTTGGATCCTGAGAACTAGGTGGTTGTAGCCACCTTCCAGTTGTAGCCAGAGAACATAGGGGGTTGGAGCCTCCTTCTAGTTGTAGCCATAAAATTGAAGAGTTGGAGCTTCCCTTAGGTTGTAGCCTGAGAAACTAGGGGGTTGGAGCATCCTTTTAGTTGGAGCTGGAGAATTGGAAGTTGGTGCTTCATTGAATGTGATTCTTAAGCATTATGTGGTTTTCTCCCGCTTTGGATTTCCACGTAAAATATTGGTGTATTGTGCATTGTGTGGATGTGTCTATTATTGTTTAGTATGCATTGATGGATGTTAATGTTATATGATGCAATAACACATTAATGATGAACTGATGAACATTGTTGAATAAGTTAAAGGAATATACATTTTGGTTAAAAAGTATTAATATGTGGTATAAATTGCTCATTATTGATTCACCCCCCCTCTTAATAATCCAACATTATCATCATTTCTCTAATTCCTCCTTTCTTCTTCAAGGAATGTTATTATCACTATTGCCAATTCTGGGAATGAAAAATTTAAAGGCCATATCACCATGGCTTGTCACAATTGGAAATTAAGCCTTAAGTGTAGCTCATATCATACAATTGACTCATCAAAGAGGTCAGATTGAATACAAAAATTTTCAAAGCACCATTATTATCCAATCCTATTAACTAGCAATTTCTCCTGAAGGTGCAAAAAGTACATCGCTATAAAGTGAAAAGGTCAAAATGTTTTATTTTTAAATTCGATCGGGCAAATTAAGAACATTGTGATCATACGAAACTTCAGTCTCCCTATAGAAGAGGATATGATGTACATTGTATATACCCTTCTATTTTTTTTTATAATTTGTTTCTAGCTGGCGATGTAAATATTTTTTTGTATATATAAGAAGTATATGTTTTTGTTTTTATTTTAAACTTTGGTTTATGCTAAACTTCATAAAAAAATTGTCTAAATTTTTGTTTTTAAAGTTTAAGAACATGCAACATGTTGCGTCAAATCTCCTTTTAGGTGCGATTCTTTAAAAGGTTTATGGCAGTGAAAGAAAATATTGAGAAAGTGTGATGTGTCCCATGGAAGAAAACTTTGACATGATGCAAGCACTTTTTAAAATCTTAGGTTTATGCACACTTAATAAAAAAAGTTGTCTAAAAAAGTTATTTATTTCATGTGTATCACACTTAAAAGGATTTTTGTGTCACAAGAAAAGGTTATCTAGAGTGCAACATATTTTTTTAACCTTGCCTATCACACCCAAAACAATTTTAGGTGCAATATGTTTTTGGAGCATTGTGTATTGCATTTAAAACAATTTGGGGTGCAATGCGGTGAAAGGTGTGTCATGGTGAAGAAAAGATTGAGAAAGTGTGACGTGTCACACTAAATGAAATTTTGATGTGATGCGATATTTCATATCGAAATAGGTTTTCTCAATGAAATGTCATGCTAATGGAAACTTTTGGTTCAGGTGATTCATCGCAAGCAAAAACAATTCCTTGTGATATGTTGGGAGAAAGAAAAACTTTAGTTCATGAAATACTTTGCAAGGAAGGAAACATTACAAGGACGCGATGTCTCTCAATGTATCACAAGAAAAAAAAATTACATGTGCAATGTGTCTATCGCATAAAAACAAAATTTGGCATGATGTGATAAAAGGTTTGTTGCAAAGATGTGCAAAATTGGTTTTTTCGCATCTTGCAAAAATTTACTTGCTTGCAACATATCATAGTTAAATTTCTTTTATTTGTGACATATTGCATCTCATAAAAGTTTTTTTTTGTGTGATACATTGCATTTTGTCAAAATTTTCACCATCCTGGCATGTTGCACTAAAATTTGTTTTCTTGTGATATACAATGTTCCCAACACATATTGCACACAAACTGATTGTCTTTTTGATACATGTCACACCAAATGTTGCACCTAACCTTATTTTCCATCCAATACACGTGGCCATCACATTGCACAAAATGTTTTTTAGTTGTGACATAATACATCACATACAAGCTTCCTTTTGTGCAATACATCACACTTTCTCAAAATTTTCACCATCGCGATGTATCACACTAAAATTTGTTTCGTTGCTATGCACAATGTTCCAAATGCATATTACCACAAATTTATTTTTGTTTTGATACACATGTTGCACAAAACTTTATTTTCCATGCGATACACATGTCACACCTAACTTTATTTTCCATGTGATACACGTGCCAAGGTTTTTTATGAATTCACGTCATTATAAGTTTTAAGAGGAGCACAAAAGGACAAGGTATTAGAGGGGGCCACAAAGGAAAAAAAATGATTAGAAGTGTGCATAAGATGAAAACTTAAACCATTTGAATTTCGCATCACACAAAGTGTGAAGTTTTCACATTGAACCTAGCTAGTAAAAATGAACACACAAAGCTTGTGAGAGAGAAGAGAAGAGAGTAGAATGAAATAATTGTATTAATTGAATGAATAATGGTAAAAATACACATGATATACTCTACATGAGAAAACTAATTTGTCATAGTAGTGATCTAGAGATATCTAGACACTCATTGACATATACTGGAGTGAATTGTCACCTAGTCCTAGTTAACTAGCCATGCGGTCAACCATTAACTGACTAATCACAAGTGGAGTGAGGAGAGAATCATGGATGCACATGTGTGGCACCTTCTTGGTAATAATTACAAGGTAAGTGTGCACTTATGGTGATGATATTGAGGTATGCATGCAACACTAGGTGATAATAATGAGATTTTCATGTAAGACTCCACTTCACTAGTCTAACTACAATGTAAATGACTCAAGACTGAAGAGGATGTGGCGCCCTCATCTAGGGGATAATATCTCTAACCAGGGGCAGCCTCGACATAGACTAGTCAACCTAGGAAAAGAAATACTAGGTGAGTGTGCAATAGGTCAAACGATTTTAAAGGGTGTGAGCCATGAGATTTATTGCACTGAAGTTTAAAAGAAATTGTTTGAAGTGCAATATACAAATTTTGAAAGTTAAGAACTTGTGACATGTCATAGTGAATCTCCTTTTATATGTCATAATCACAAGGGACACATAAACCAAGACAAAGAGTTTTGTTTTAAAATCTTTACATATCACACTATATTTAAAGAAGGGTGCAACACATGACATATCACATCTTATTTATAGAAGGTTTCATGTGACATGAGGTGTTTCATAGTCAAAATGTAAAGTGGTGGGATACAACGTAGTTCTCCAAAGGTTTAAAGGCTACGACACATTATTATCGTATATAAAGTTTAAAGGATGTGAAACTTTAAAAGCATATTGCACAAAAAGTTAAGAGAGGTGTGTCACAAGGCATTTCACACATAAAATTAAAATGGGTGCAACAAACTGTAAGGAGAAGGGGCTTCTCCTCTGAAAGCTTTCATGTACTATTGTTGAAACTTTTAATGAGGAGAATTCACTTTTGGGAAAGAGCATGGAGTATGTTGGTATCCTTATTTCAAGGGAAATCCCCTTCACCTAAAACCGACAATCATAGAGAACCTATTGTGCAGATTGTCTTTGACCGCAACAATTGTTGATGCCGAACTTCCTATGATCATGAGGTCATCAACATAGAGAACTAGGATCAACACAGAATATGAGGTTCTCATATTGTAGATGTTTGGATATGATTTGCATCTGACAAAGTTTTGAGAGAGAAAGTAGGCATCCATCTTTGCATACCATGCTCTAAGTACCTTCTTGAGACCATAGAGGGACTTCTTCAGTGGGCATACTAAGGATGAGTTCTGAATGAACACCTATGGCTACTCCATGTAAATCTCCTCTGAGATATCCCTATGAAGAAAAGCATTCTTCAAATACATCTAGTGAACTTCCCACCCCTTGGTTATCACAATGGAAAGGGCCAATTGGATGGAGTCCATCTTTGTTGTGGGAGAAAATGTCTCATCATAGTCTATCATGTGAATCAGTTGAAATCCTTTGGAAACAAGTCTTACCTTATACCTTCTCACCTTCCCTATGTTGCCTTCTTGGTCCTGTAGACCCATTTTCATTTGACAAGATTCATGTCTGAAGGAAGCGAAACAAGATCCCAAGTTTGGTTCTTGAGGAGAGAGTTGTACTCCTTTTGCATAGAGGCTTCCCATAAGGGATTCCCTACAACCTCTACATAGGTCTACGGGTCTAAAGATACAACCATAGATAAATGCATGGAATCATTGGTTCAATAGATGTGAGTTCATGATGAGGATCCTCAAATTGAGACCTCATTCTCCTCTGATCTAATGGATCACCCATAAGGTCTCCTACTGTGTGTAGGGTGGTCTGTGCCCACTTGGGCACCTGTGGTGGCTCAGCATCTGCATGCTCATCATCTTCTGAATCATATTCGAAACTCAGATATGAACCATGATCTGAGTGAGTGGACTCATCATCACTAATGTCTGGTGCAGGTAGTGGTACCGAGGTCTCTACATGTGGCTCCAATGGTGCATGCAATGGACTCTCCTCAAAATAAACATTGCACTCAATGATGAGCATGTCCATAGAGGGATCAAGTAACCTGTAACCCTTCACACCATCTCAATATCCCAAGAAAATGCATGTGGTACTCTTTGGATCTAATGCTTTTCTCTTTTCCGAGGGTACGCGAGCTCATGCACATGATCCAAATATTCGAAAGTGGGTGAATTCCAATTTTTTGTCACTCCATGCCTCATAAGGAGTCGTGTCCTTAACATATCTGTGAGGAGATATTATCTAAATGTGGTTGGGAGATATTATCTAAATGTGGTTGGCATAGTTAAGTGCCTCATCCCAAATCTTGGTTGGTAGAGATATTGTATGCAAGTGGCCATCTCCTTGAGGGATCTATTCTTCCACTCAACTACTCCATTATGTTGCAAAGTGCAAGGTACTGTGTGTTGTAGCTGTATACCTACCTCTGAAAAAAAATGTTGGACATCTTGGTTCACATATTACCACCCCCCCACATTGTTTGTGCACAGGATTTTGATCTTCATCCTGGACTAAGTCTCTGCATATGCTTTGAAGTCTTTGAGATGCTCAAAAACCTTGAACTTTTGCCTGAGAAAATACACCCAAGTGTATCGTGAGAAATCATCAATAAATGTAAGCATGTATCTTACTTTTTTGATGGATAGATGAGGAAAGGGTCCCATTAGATCACTATGGATGAGCTCAAAAGGAGAGGAGACCCTCCTGGCCTTTCCTTTCTCAAACTTCTCTTGAGGATGTTTTCCAAGATAGCATCCTTGACAAACTCCTTTGGAAAAGTATTTGTTAGGAAAATCGTTGACCATATCCTATTTGCATATTTGTTGCATGTATTTCAATTTTAGATGGTTGAATCTCGTGTGCCATAATCTACTAGTATCATCAGCATGCATCAGTAGTAAATCATAATCAGATTTATCAATGAGCTTAATAAAGGTATACAAATGAGATTGGTGGTTTACCTCACCAACAACAATCATGGATTTATCACGCATATCAATTATGGTTACAAAATCAGGTGGGAATTCCACCCTTTTTCCTATACTAGAATGTGTTATCTAATAAATGGAGAGTAGATTCACAAAGAGTTTTGGAATATGCAATATGTTCTCAAAACTTCCGTGTGGGAGTTATAATCTCCCTTGGTCAATGACCTCAACTGGGATATCATATCCCATGAGGATGGGAGGACCCATGCATGCATAAATAGAAGATAAAACATTCTTTGTTGTTACCATATGGTGGGATGTGCATGAATATAAGATCCATGCATCAGGAGAAGAATTAACGGAAATCATTGCATGAGAGTTACCTTGTTTTTCTTGATCTTCAGGCTTCTTCTTGGTAGCTTCGGGAATGTGATCCCAGAGGTTGTTATTTTGAATAATCTGCGCTATCTGATCAATTTGTTTCTTCGTGCATGCAGACTCGGGATGATAATATTGGTTGTTGTAACTGAGTTTAGTCTTCCCTTTCTTTCCTTTTCCACCTTTGGAGCCTAAGGAATCATCGAAGGGAAGGGTTTTGAGTACCCTTCCTTCTTTGGATTTGCATGTGGCTTTCCCTTTCCTTTTCGCTTGGTCTTCGGATTGCATGTGTCGTTTCTCTCATGCAAATTAGATCCCTTGATTATCCCCATATTGATGAGCTTGTCTTGCTCATGCGTGACGGATTCAATAAACTAATCTAATGTTGGTATTTTTCAGGTATATCCTGAAGTGAATCTATTTGTATGGAAAGATGAGACAAAAACAAAACAATTCGGACCAAGTTTTGTCATAGTGGAAAGGATCAACTGAGTTTCTTGAGTTGATTTATCAACACTATATCCCTTTAGATGAAGGAGGAGGGACTTGAAATTCATAAAGAAGTCATAGATGTTATTAAAATTCCTCAGATCTAAGGAATTTAGCTCGACCTCAAGCATATGGCCTCTCATTTCATCCTATTTTCCAAAGAGATCCTCCAACTTTGTCCAAAACTCATATGGTATGGTACACACTTCAATGTGAAATAGAAGCTCAGGGGACATAGACACACAGAGGAAGTCATCAGACTCATCCATGTGGTTGATATATGTGTTCTTCTTGACACCAGAAGTTGGCTCAATCTTTGTCGCCAAAGTGATCTTGTACAAGCCTCTACATCCTAGCTGATGCATAATTTTCAGCTTCCATTCGACGTAGCTATGAGGCGTGAAAAGTGTTGTCGGCGAGTAATCAATATTTTCTAACTGCAACTTCCTAATGTACTTGCAAATAGAATTTTTTATGTGATTTCTCCTACCAATCAAGGCTCTGATACCATGTGAAGTTTTCACAATGAACCTGGCTAGTAGAAAATGAACACACAAAGCTTGAGATAGAGAAGAGAAGAGAGTAGAATGAAAGAATTTTATTAACTAAATGAATAATGCTAAAAATACACATGATATACTCTACATGACCAAAATAATTCGTCACAGTAGTAAGCTAGAGAGATCTAAACACTCACTGAAAAATATTGGAGTGAACTACCACCTAGTCCTAGTTAACTGGCCATGCGGTCAACTGTTAACTGACTAATCACTAGTGGAGTGAGGAGAGAAGCATGCATGCACATGTGTGGCACCTTCTTGGTGATAATTCCAAGGTAAGTGCACACTCATGGTGATCATATCCAGGTATGCATGCAACACTTGGTGATAATACAAAGGTTTCCATGCAAGACTCCACTTCACTAATCTAACTACGGTGTAATTGACTCAAGACTGAAGAGGATGTGGTGCCCTCATCTAGCGAAGAATATCTCTAACTAGGGGCACCCTCGACATAGACTAGTCAACCTAGGAAAATAAATACTAGGTGAGTGTGTAATAGGTCCAACAATTTTAAAGAGTGTGAGCCATCATATTTATTGCACTAAAGTTTAAATAAATTGTTTTAAGTGCAATACACAAATTTTAAAAGTTAAGAACATGTGACATGTCACAATGAGTCTCCTTTTAGGTGTGATACATGAGGGGCACATAAACCAAGACAAAGAGTTTTGTTTTAAAATATTTATATATCACACTATATTTAAAGAAGAGTGCAACACATGACATATCACATCTTATTTAAAGAAGGGTGCATGTGACACAAAGTGTTTCATACTCAAAATGTAAAGTGGTGGGATACAATGCAATTTTCCAAAGCTTTAAAGGTTATGACACATTATTATCACATATAAAGTTTAAAAATATGTGACACTTTAAAATCATATTGCACATAAATTTAAGAGAGGTGTGGCATAAGGCATTTCACACAGAAAGTTAACATGGGCGCAACAAATTGTAAGGAGAAGGGGCTTATGCTCTAGAAGCTTTCATGTACTATTGTTGAAACTTTTAATGAGGAGAAGCCACTTTTGGGAAAGAGAAATGAGTATGTTGGTGTCCTTATTTCAAGGGAAATTCCCTTCACCTAAAACCGACAACCCCAATCCCCCAAGTAGAATTTGCTARCAATGTTTTGCCATTCAATTTGTTTATTTTTCACAAACTATACTTAAGAATCGTGAATAACTTACAAGGATAATACTCTTMTTCACTTTCCATTCTCTCAACATTTCAAGTTGGTTTCATTTCACCATTTCTTCCTTAATGGTTACATCATGTAGGTTCTAAACAAGGATCTCCTCCATTGTCCATTTTTTGTATTCTTTCATCCATCAACCCAAAATGCTTTTTGGTCCTACAAGCAATGGTCTTTTATTTGCATACTTAGTGGAAAAAAATTTGAATAAAGCTAATCATAAGAAAAGAATTATGTTCATGGTGCATTTTCCAAAATGCAACCACTAGGTTCTTCAACTATAAGGTTCTTTTGCAAGAATTAAAGCCATCATATCTTGTGTGATTTCATGTGTTTTTTATACGAAGATGAAGTCTATGCAAATCTTTGAGTACATCTCTTTTATAATAATGAACAAATAATGGTTGACTATGGTTGACTACAATTGACATGTTTTAGTATGGTTAAGTGTGGTTTACCATGTTTGACTATGGTTGATTTTTGTTGACTATTGTTGACCTAGGTTACCCATGGTTTATTATAGTTGACTTTGCTTAACCATGATTGCTTATAGTTGACCATGTTTGATCATGGTTGACTATGTTGGACATGGTTGACTATGCTTGATAATGTTTGACCATGGTTGACTATGGGTGGTCATGTTTTTTACCATAGTTGACTATGGTTGGACATTGTTGACCATTGTTAACCATGTTTGACTGTGATTAACAATGGTTGGTTATGGTTGACCATGTTGACTATAGCAATGATTGGATATGGGTGGTAATGGTTGATTATGTTAACTGTAGTAGAGGATGTAGATATGGTTTGACCATGGTTAACTATGGTTGATATATCGCACAAAGTCTTTCTTCATGAGAAATATTGCATCTCTTCAAACTATCTATCTTTGTAACACATCGCACCACACCAAAATTTTGTTTCACGCAATACATAAAGGACAAAACCTTTTTTTCGTTGCGACATGATGCATATCACACCTAAAATGTCTTTCACCGTGAAATATCATATCACTCCAAACTTTCCTTTGTCGGGACATATAACATCGCATCAAAGTTTCTTTCTGTGGGACACATCACACTTTCTCAAACATTCTTTCATCACGACAAAGAATAATTTTCTAAAAGAACTCCTTTATATACTCCTTGACATTGCATCCTTTGAATCTTTCTTTGGTTGCGAGTCATTGCATGGACCATGGTTGACTATGGTTAAGGATGGTTTGACCATCCTTAACCATGGTTAACCACATTTAACTATGATCGACCATGTTTGAGCATGGTTGACTATAGTTGAAGAAGGGTGACTATGGGTGACTATGGTTGACAATGTTTGATAATGATTGACCATGTTTCACTATGATTGACAAGGTTGACTTTGGTATAACATTATTTACTATAATTAACTTTACTTAACCATTGTTGACTTTAGTTGACCGTTATCGAATACAGTTCATTATAGTTGACCATGGTCAACTATGTTTTAGCATGTTTGAAGGTCATCCTTAACTCAATTGACCTTCATTGGCTATTGAATTTCATTGACTATGTTTGCCTATTGTTGAATTTGGATGACTATGGTTGACTTTGTTGACTATTGTTGACCTTGGTTACCCATGGTTGATTATGGTTGACTTTGCTTAGCCATGATTTTTTATAGTTGACTATATTTGACCATGGTCGACCATTGACCATGGAGCACAGTCAAATATAGTTGACCATGTTTGATTATTGTTGACTATGGTTGAACATAGTTAACCATGTTTGACTATGATTGACAATGTTTGAACATGGTTAGCTATGGTTGGTCATGTTTGACCATAGTTGGCTATGGTTGGAGACGGTTGACCATGGTAAAGCATAATTGCTTGTGATTGAATGTGGTTGACTCTAATTGACCATGTATCACTATGATTGGCAATGTTTCACTATGGTTGACAATGTTTCACTATGGTTGATTGTGGTTGAATTGCTATATCCCTCAATGGCTATGTTTCATTACAACGTTCATTAGGGGTTGACCATGTTTGATAATGCTTAATTATGGTTGACCATATTCTACTATGGTTAACCATGTTTGACTATGCTTAATTATGGTTGACCATGTATGACCATGTTGACTATGGTTGAACATGGTTGACAATGAATGACTATATTGCTCACAGTGGTTGATTAATGTTAATTATAATAAAGGATGTAGATATGGTATTACCATGGTTAGCTATGGTTAACAGGGTTTCAAACCCTTTCTTTGTTAGTTGCATATTTTTTGTTTCATAAAGACGCAACTTTCATACTTCGAGAAAAACGAAACAAAAGAAAAATGCCAAGTATGCTCTAGTGGGCATGGAGATGGGGAATTTTGGGGCCAAATATCTGAGCAAGTGAATGAATTAATCTATATTGCTTGTTGGTGTTACATTAAGTGATGTGGTGAGTCGACTACCCAGCATGACTGGACCTACAAAGACGATCTCTTACACTTTACAAATCCCCATAACAGAGAAAAGCTTAAACTGATGTTGAATAGGACTTTGTAATGATTATGTTAAGGCTAAGGAAGATTAAGTCTTTAGTTTCATAGTCAGTATATATCAAATAGTAGGAGTCTATCTTTAATAGTTAGAGTAGTTATAGTAATATGAGTAGGAATTATATTTTTGAAGTTGGTAGGAAGTAGAATTTGAGCATTGCAAATCACACCACCCATCAATGCGAGCAAGTACATGTAGCTCACAAGGAATAACATTACAACGATTTGTTACCATTTCTATTGTTCATGTTCCCAAGTATGCTCTAGTGGGCATGGAGATGGGGAATTTTGGGGCCAAATATCTGAGCAAGTGAATGAATGAATCTATATTGTTTGTTCGTGTTACATTAGGCGATGTGGTGAGTGGACTACCCAACATGACTAGACCTACAAAGATGATCTCTTAGACATTACAAAGCCCCATAACATAGAAAATCTTAAATTGGAGTTGAATAGGACTTTGTAATGATTATGTTAAGGCTAAGGAAGTTTTTAGCACATCATCTTAAGCGTGTGGTATGTTTAGTTTTTTTAAGAGTGTATGGTGTGATGATTGTATAATCAAGTAACTATGTTAAATATAATTATTGATTTTAATATTAATAATAATTTTATTTGAAGATAATTGTATATGTATGTATAATTTTTGTTTTTTGAAAAAATAATACAATGAAAATATTTTTCAGAATTTGTTATTATCTAAATTATTGTATAAGATTAAAAAGAAACCTTGACATGGACACAAGAGTGTCCTTAAGGCTCTCATTCCACTACATCAGGCTCTTGTTCCACTACATCTCTTCGAAGCTTCTACATTCCTTTAAAGGCTCTCGTTCCACTACATCAAGCTCTTCTTCCACTACATCTCTTCGAAGCTTCTACATTCCTTTAAAGCTTACTAATGTATGCATATAAGGATGGTATAATACATTTTATAAAATCCACTTTATTCCCTCTCCTAAGCATATGGGATAGTTGTTTTTTATCTTTACATATTGTTTGATCTTGAAGTGATGAATGAGATTTCAAATAACTATTGATTTGGTTTATCTGAGGTAATATTATAAAATATGTTTTTAAAGAAGGATTTTGCGTAGGTATTATTTAAAGTTCAACATGTGTAGATGTGTTTTAACAGAGGTTTTGGAAGGGGTGCATAAAGAAAAGTGTCCATATCGCACCTAAAATTGTTTTGGCCGCAACATATCATAGAGGATGAAGTTTTCTTCCCTTAAAATATATCACATCTCTTCAAACTTTCTATATCTATGACACAATGCACTGCACCAAAGTTTTGTTTAGTGTGATACATAAATGATATAATGTTTTTTTAAAGGGGGTGCATAAAGACAAGTGTGTGTATCACACCTAAAATGTTTTTGGCTGTGACATATCACATTGATCCAAAATTTTCTTTGTTGCGACATATCGCAGATTATAAATTTTTCTTCCCTTGTGATATATTGTGTCTCCTCAAACTTTTTATCTTTGCGACACATGAAACCACACCAAACTTTTGTTTTGCTTTCTTAAGGGGGCACATAAAGACAAATGTGTGTATTGCACATAAAATGTTTTTTGGCCACGACATATTGCATCGCTCCGAAATTTCATTTCTCACAACATATTGCATCACACAAAAGTTTATTTTTGTGTCACACATCACACTTTCTCAAAAAATTGTTTATTGTGAAAAAGGGGAAATTTGTAAAAAAAATCATTTCCATGCTCCCCACCATTGCATTATGTGAGTCATTACATGGACCAAAAGTTTCCACTTACGTAACATATTGCAGAGGATGAAGTTTTCATTCCTTGTGATATATCGCACAATTTTTTTCCATGCGACATATCACATCTCCTAAAACTTCTGATCTCTACAACACATCGCACTACACCAAATTTGTGTTTTGTATGATACATAAAAGACGATGTGGTGTCATTTTCCATGTTCAATAAGGAAGAAGCATTGTTGGCAACAAGTGGATGAATGGCTAGAAGTGCATGTGGACGATCAAAAAGCCACCAATGGTTGTCTAATGAATCCAACGACCATGAGGAAACTAAAGGGATGGCAGAGGACATCCACTTCTATAAAAGGATTGCATAAGATCTAGTCCCTAAGATGAGTCCCATGTCTGAGATATCAGGGCCGATGCGAAGAATTAGACAACCAAGACGATATAACAAGTCAAAATCAAAACATCTTCTATAAGAGATGTATAAAACAAAAGTGCATGTGGATGGTTCAAAGTAGCCCAATGGTCATCTAACAAGATGAACGACTATTACATAATCAAAGGTCACATTAGGACATCAATTGCATAGGGAAACACCTTACGATATAAAAATTAAAAATATATAAACTTCGTAGAAATGTTAAATATGAACTTTTGAAGTTCTTGGTATATGAAAACAAGGGTAACAAAATTATTCAACTAAAACTGTGATTAAGACTTTAATATATATATAATTAAATAACATAAAATATGCATCATATAATGTAAACAATTTATAGTTTTTAAATACAAGTAAAATAAAAATTAAATCAATTAAAAATAATAATAAATTAAAAAAGAAATAACATAAGAATATACAACATGTAATAAAGTTGTAAAATGTCAATTAAAGAAAGATAAATTCAAGATAGAAATATTATAATAATATACTAGTGTGTTTAATTACAAATAGGTTATAAAGAGAATGTAAATGATTTAAATGAAAGTGAAAGAATAAATATATTTTGTTTTTTGTTTAAAGATAAGTGGAATGCTTAATTATTTATTAGAGAAAGGGCCAGTGCTTAAAAGTAGCATGCAATAAAAAGAATCACAAATATTATTAATTTAAAAAATTATGAAATATTAATAATAAAGATGCATGTAACACAATGTCCAAAACAAAACTATAAAGAAAATTTGTTATAAAGGGGAGAATTTTTACCCATATATAATGTTGTCAAAGCGGAGAGATTGTTAATGGCTTGGGGTATAGTGGGAGTCAAAGTACATGCTAGGCAATTCTCTTGTATTGTATCACACTTAAACTTTATTTGGCTGTGACACAATGCATATCACACCTAAAATGCCTTTGGCCATGATGTATCGCATGTCTCCAAACTTTCATTTGTCACAACATATCACATCACGTCGAAGTTTTTTTTCATGCGACACATCACACTTTCTCAAACTACCTTTATCATGACAAAAAAAAAAATCTAAAAGAGATGATCTGCATCATTCCTGTTATCTCATCCTTTGAATCTTTTTGTGCTTCAGACTCATCACATGAAAGTTTCCACTTGCATGACATATCCCATAGGGTGAAGTTTTCTTCCCATGTGATATATTGCACAAATTTTTCCTCTGTGCAACATATTGCATTTCCTCAATCCAAAACTCTTTTTTTGCATCTTCTGTCATATCACTTTTAAATTTCTTTGGCCACGACATAGTACATACCGCACCTTATAACGAATAGTGTGTACTACATCTAAAATGACTTAAAATGACTTTGGTCGTGACATATCACATTGCATCAAAGTTTGTTTCCATGCACCACGTCGTACTTTTTCAAACTTTTCTTTGTTGTGACATATCTTTGGCAGAGCTTTGACAATAATTTCCGTGTCTAGGAAGGAAGATGCATCACTGGCAGCCACACATGAATGACCAAAAATGCACATGGATGATCAGAAAGACACCAATGGTTGTCTAATGGATGGATCTGATGGCCATCAGGCGACTAAAAAGGTGGTGAAGGGCATCTACTTCTATAAACGAGTATAGTAAGGGATTTCCCGTGCTTGAGCTATGAGGGATGGTGGACTCAAAGTGAAAAGGTGATCTCCCATGACAAAGTGAACACCCCATGCTTAAGCTATCAGATCCGATGCCAAGGGGTGGACAATGGAGGATGGTTAGATGATCGTCTAACAAGATCAATGGCTATAGCGTAATTAGAGGACACATCAAGACATCGATTGCATAAGGGAAACACCTTGTGACATAATTAAGAATCACTAATTACTCATACTTTTTGAATATTGATATTAAATACTGTAACTTTTCAAATTACTCCACTTGTAATATTACAGGGGCTATTTGTTGAATTTTCTATATGATAGGTTAAGCATGTAGTTCATTTCAATTTGCATTTGTCTTAACGATAAACATGAATGTTGTAGCAATCAAGATCACAAGAAGAAACACAATGCACAAGAACACAAGAAGTATCATGGGAAACCCTTCTCAACAAGGGAAGAAAACCCAGCCAAATCCTTTGCTATATTCTTCAAGAGAAAAAACTTCACCACCAAGAAAGACCTAGCACACAAGAGGGTGCTTAAACCCTAGAAGACTAGCACCCAAGAGAGGTGTGCACTTCTTCCAAGTAAATGTACTTGCTGAAATTTCCAAACTTGCTTGAATGATATGATTCCACAATGGGGAATCTTCTCTTACTTATATTAGACTTGTCCTATCAACAGAGGTGTCTATTGGCTCAACAAAGTTGACCTCTTCTAAGACATATTATAATTATTATTATAATTAATATTAACCAGATTAATTATCTTTTACATTTATTATTACTCATATTAAGTTGGGGCCGACCTATACCCTTTACATGACAACTAGGGTTACAGGCAGGTCTGACTCTTGAACAATATATAGCAAAGGATCTGATACACCCACTAGTGCTCATCCACTAGGGGCACATCCATAGGGATGTCATAGCTCTTATTCATTGCATTACATAGAAGAACCAAATCTTCACACGTTCACCTATGCTCGTCCACTCTACAGATCTTTCCCATTGCCTCACACAGGAGAATCATCTGGAGTCTTCTCTTCAATTCTGTTGTTCAGAGGAGGCTAATACATCATCTTCATTTCTGTTCACATAATGATGCACCCAACACTTTGGTATTTCACATGTTCACCTAGTGCTCAAGCATAGGCACGTCTAACTCAACATATCGCCTTTCCCACTGGATAATCATATGGAGTTCTTCTCAACTCTCTGAATGGAGGAGGTCATCTCTACGTTCCTAGCTCTGTCTTAGGCAGGAACCACATAACCTTCTTAGGGGCTTTCTCTCAGGTTTGTAAGTTGTGAGAAAGACTTACATAGCTGCAATGATTCGCATCTCATAGGTTTGTAAGCTGGAGAATGTCTCACATAGCTACAATCATCAACACTCCCTTTCAGCTAGGGAGGCATTTTCCACCAGGCCAAGTCTCTCACGGAAATACTCGAACTTTGTCTTGGCGAGTAGTTTGGTGAAAATATATGCAATCTGTTCATGAGTAGAAACATATTGCATGTGTACTATCTTTCTATGCACCATGTCTCTCATATAGTGATACTTGATTTCAATGTGTTTTGATTTGTCATAAAACATTGGGTTCTTGGGGAGCTTTACACAGCTTTGGTTTTCACAATGAACAATAGTCGGATCCATCTCATGATCGAACAAGTCTGTCAAGAGTTTGTGAAGCCATATTGCTTCACAAACTGCCACACTTAGTGCAATGTACTATGCCTTTGTTGTACTCAAAGCTACAAAGCTTTGTTTTCTGCTACACCAGGAAACCATGGTTGATCCTAAGGTGAAGCAACAACCTGAGGTGTTTTTTCTGTCTACTGCACTTCCTGCTCAGTCTGCATCGACATATCCTTCCAAGCTTAGGTCCACATTAGCTGCATATCTCATGCCATAACCAATTGTACCTTGTAAGTATCTCAATACGTGTTTTGCAGCTATCCAGTGTGTATGTTTTGGTTGACTCATAAATTAGCTAAGCACATTCACTGCATAGCAAATGTTTGGTCTGGTGTTAACTAGATACATCAAAGATCCAGTAAGATGTCAATACAAATACAAATCTACGTCTCCTGAATCAGTGTCATTCATCTTCTTTAAATCCATTACCATTGGAGTAGGCATGGATTTACAATCTGTCATTTTGAACTTTTTCAGTTTCTCCATAGTATATTTTCCTTGACTTAGGAAAATCTCCTTTGATCTCTGCCATACTTCTAGTCCCAAGAAATAATGCATTAGGCCGAAATCCTTCATTTCAAATTTGGCAGTTCATGCTTATTTGCATTCAACAATGAGTCTCTCTGAACCGGTGATGAAAAGATCATCCACATATAAGACCAAAATCAGACACTCATTGCCATCAATGTGATAATATAAGTTTGGTTTGGCTGCACTTTTGTTGAAGCCCAAACTCATAAAAAATTCATCTGTTTTCTCGTACCAAGCACGTGGTGCTTATTTTAGACCATATAGGGCTTTCTTCAACCTCAATACATGAGATTTTTCGTTGTGTATAACGAAACCTTCTGGTTGCTCAATATAAACTTCTCCTTCAATTTCACCATTGAGAAAAGTTGTCTTTACATCCATCTGATGTAGCTTCCAACCCATGGAAGCAACTAGTGCAACGATAGATCGGATGGAGGTATATCTGGCTACCGATGCAGAAGTCTTGTAATAGTCAACTCCCTCTATTTGTGAAAACCCTCTAGCCACAAATCTTGCTTTGTATTTTTCAATGCTTCCATCATCAGCATGTTTGATTTTATAAATCCATTTGGAAGTCACTACGGACTTTCCCTTTGGTCTTGGAACAACATCACATACATCATTTTTTAGTATAGATTGATATTCTTCAGTCATGGCATCTTTCCATACTTGTTCACCTGAAGCTTCTCCATGACAAGTTGGCTCTGAATCAATAATGTGGGTCATGGTTGAAAGGTAGCTTGAGAATATCTTAGGTCTCTTTCTTTCTCTGGTTGCTCCTAATGGGGCTTCATGCCCTTCTACTTCTTCTAAAGTTTGTCGAGCCCAAGCAGGTCTTTTATGTCCAACTATGATGTCTTTGGGTATATTGCTTGGAGCAACTGAATCTGCTGGAGCAATTGGGTCAACTGGGGTCGTTGGCTCATCTGGAATAATATTTGTCTCCCTCTGAACTATTGAAGGAGGAGAAGGTATTGTTTCACTATCAATTTCCATCTGAGCTTCTCTAGATTTTTGGAAGGCTACTTCTTCTTCAAAGGTAGCATCTCTGCTTACTTCAATTTGTCTCTGACCTGGGATGTATATTCGATATGCTTTTGAGGATTCATTGTATCCTACAGATGTACCCTTTCTTCCTAAAGGTTCTAGCTTGGATATTTTTTCTTTGGGTACATGAAGGTAGATTAGACATCCAAATATTCTGAAGTGTCATATCTCAGGCTTCACTTTGGTGAATGCTTCTTCTGGAGTAATGTTCTCCAGGATCTTATGAGGACTACGGTTTTGAACATATAATGTTGGCATACATGCTTCTGCCCATAGAGTCATAGGTAGACTCTGATCATGTAGCATTGCCTTAGTTGCCTCAATGATAGTTATGTTTTTTCCTTTCAGTAACCCCATTTTGTTTAGGGTTGTAAGGAACTGTGAAATCCCTCTTGATTCCTACTTCAATACAAAAACTGTTAAATTCTTTTGAGGTGCATTCTCCTCCATTGTCTGATCTTAATACTTTGATTTTTCTAGTTCAAGGACTTGTTGTTGGGGAAAAACACCCTACGGACTAGCAAATAGAGTTCAGACTTTGCATGCAGATATGACCGAATAGAAATTACTTTCTACCCTCATCCCTAGATTTAAATCCCATTTTCTTAGTAAATGCATGGAAAGATCAACCTACCTTGTTACCGACGTTTGATGTCGATCCTCCGTTGTGCTTGATTACTTGTTCGCAATACTCTTTCCAAAGTTGAATTGCAATACTCTTTCCAAAGCTGACTTGCATTCAAGATGAACAACAACTATGCATGCATACTACTTATATACTAGCGGGTTAGAAATCCAAACATATACTGATCAAACTATAAACAGTTCATGAATTGGGACGGGAAAAACATTTTCTTTATTACTTAGAATGAGTCAACTTACAAAAGTTGAAACCAGCCACCGCTCCTCGAACCTGATCCTGAGCTCCTCTTCTTCTGTCCTTCAACTTCTTTGCTTTGAATCTCCTTTGGCATAAGGAAACGCTAAAGAGTTGGGACAATGGGAATATGTAAATGGGCAGAGTTTCTTTGCTATATTTTTTCTCCTCCAAATGGGACCCCTACCCCTTCTTTTATAGGCTAGAAGGAGCTAGGTATTTGGATGAACCCTCGACCATGCATGGCCAGGAGTTTCAGTTAACTCACCCATAGCTTTTTGTTCCGTCGAAAACTTTCCTTTTTTTATGCTTTTGTCAGTCCACGCGGGTTGTTTTGGGTCAGCCATCGTGTACACGCATGCAGTAATGGATTAGGGTGTGTGGGCCTTTATAACAAAGGATTTTGAAAGAGTTGTTCAGCAGTGCTTTGGCAAAGAAAGGATATGAGTTGGCCTGATGCCAGGTAAGCATGTGTGGTGCAATTTAGGGTTATAACAGATGCCCCCTAATGTGTGAGGGCAGAAGAGCATCTGATGGCCGAAATACATTACCAATATTTACCGATACGCCGAACGATTGAGCCCAAGGATCAGGAACCAGGAGGTGTCGTCTGCAAAATAACAAATGTCTCACCGAGGCGAGCATACCCATGCTCGGGATAAAATAGAACCATGGCTACCAATCAAATACACTGTAGATCCATGTCAAATAACTATAAAGAGTAGCCGCGAATCAATACACAACGGAGCTACATCTCGAAATCAGAAAGATATACATATAGAGTATCCATATTCTAGAAGCTGATTCGGCCTGATGGCTAGAGATGAGATCTTCAGAGCTCGAGCAACAACTTCAAAATCTTCACAACTCGAGTAGGAGTGTAATATGGGTGTACGACTACACTACCTCGAGGTCTTCTACAGCTCGTCGGTCATGGACTTAATAATCTTGATGATCAGACTGAAGGCTTCAGTGATTTCGAACAAGGACTTGATTGGATGTTCAGGATGGCCAGGTATGCGGACAAGAGACATATTGCAGAGGAGCCGACTCAGGCTTAATGACAAACTTCCCTTGGACAATAGCACGACAAATTATGAGACTCAGGCAACATGTATGTTAATCATAAGTCTACAAAGTAGGAGGCAACACAAACTCTCCATATGTTTGGAAGGATAACCATACTGTGGAGGACACAACTCTATATGGCGAGAAAAGATTCATAAGGTCGTACTACATCCCATAGTCTGATGAACAAACAGACATATGTTCTTTATCCAGGGGTGACTCATTATGCTGCCAATAAAGAAAATACTTTTCCCTTCCTCTTTTTGGGGTATATTTGATTTTTTTGTTCTTTTCAATAATTGTGGAAAAAGAATAAATAAATATTACGTTACAATGCAAGAACGAGTATTGCAAACATACAAGTTCAAGGCACAAGAACAAGACTAATGTTCTAGTAAAATGATACTCGGGAAAAATCTTCCAGCGGATAAAGGTGTTAACACGCAGAAACAAACTGTCACAAGGCTGGTGTATAAGGTATGCAAATGCGGTTAATAAAACACACAATGGTAACTCCCTTTGATGTAAGTTTAATGAGCCCAGAGAAGGTAAGCTCGGTCATTTTTCATATTTAGAGACTCTGAAAAAACATAAAAGGAGACTCTATTGGGGTACCTTTTTCGAAGATAGTCTAGTCGGTTCGAAAAAAGGGTAAACTAGCACCGATTAGACGTTGATTCAAAACCATTTTAACGAGTGTGACAAGGACAAGATCACTCGCCCATTTTTTCATTTTTAAGGAGTCTGAAAAAAGCTCAACTATGGACTCCGTCAGGAAGATTCTTTTGGACCAATTTAACGAGTGTGAAAGAATAAGGTCACTCAACGATCTTTTCAATTTTAGGGAGTCTGAAAAGAGCTTAACTATGGACTCCATGGGGTTTTTTTTTTGTAAGTTTAGTCCCATGGGCCCGAAAAAGGGATAAAATTATACCTGAGAGTACTCTTCTAAAGAACGAAAGTTCCATAGAGTATACCTTTGTTCGTATAGTTGATCGTTCGGACCGAAAAAGGGGTAAACTACCGCTGGACAGACGTGACTTCAAATTTCAGTTTAACGAGCGTGAAAGGCCACAAGATCGCTCGACAATATTTTCATATATAGAGGGTCTGAAAAGAACTTAAAAGGAGACCAGTTAGTTTTTTGGGAGTTCTGAGGGTGAGATCAAGAGCGAAGAAGAATCATGCAAATGAGGCTCAAACTCATATTCAGGAAAGACTATAAGGACTCCCGAGCCTACAGTGTGTTAGAGACGACATGGACACCATAATGCAACCAGGACCTACCTAGGGCATCCATGTTCTGGTAAGCTCTACCGCCAAGTTGCAACACTTATAAAGTAGATATGACGGTTTCGTGTTACAACCTAATGGGATAGATCCTATGGCAGAGGAAAAAGACAACGAGACACAAAAGTCGGGGTAGTAACCTAACCTATATGCTCAAGTTGATTCTTGGAAAAAAATTCATGGACCGTCAAAATTTTCTCAAAACTAAAAAAAAGTGTCCCAATACTCGATCAAATCCCTCCCATATAACTCCTGAACCACTCTAAATGGTTTTTGGTATAAGGAAACTGATAAGGGAGGCCAAAAAAGTGACAAAAAGAGGCCAAAAAGTATATAAATAGAATCTGGCAACTCATTATCACCATTGCTGATTTGAAAATTGACTCTGGAGCCAAAAGACTCCCTTTGCTAAAAACAGTGATTCCGAGAGCTACAGTGGACGAAATGAACTTCTGCTTGGACCAAGTAAGTACAAACTCCCCTATCTAGTTATTCAATTCTTTAATTTTGCATTTGATTTCATTTTTTGGGTGGGCGTCGACCTTTAAAAGGTCAGCCCTAGGTCCATGCGGGTTGTCTTTGGACAGGCCGCGTGTACACTCAGGCAGAGTAAAGCCTGCCCGCATGTACACACGACTGTCACCTCAATAACACGCGTGGACCCCCTTTTATTGTCAAAAAGAACTAAAGAGCAAGCACTGACCCTCCTGAACTTGGTTGTTTTGGCAGGATGTATGTCCACTAGAGGGAAAGGGAGCATGAAGCAATCAGTGAGTTGGTTGCGGGAGATCCGAATGTCGTGGCTGCATTGATGTAATGTGGTTTGTTGAAGTTTTTCATGTGTCCATTTATGCGAGCGCAACTGAGGCTACTGAATACCTTGATTGACTATTGGCACCCTGATGCAAAGGCCTTTATGCTAGAAGGGAAATCACTGGTACCCACCATCGAGGATATCTATTTTTTGACTGGCCTCTCAAGGAGAGGGGAACCAGTCAATTTCAGGACGTTTCTAGCGGGGGCGCTTAATATATCGGACTTGATAGCCCTGCACTGTGAGGCTAGGACTAACCATTTGAACTCCCAGGTGCCCATTAGTAAGATTACTGACCTATCGTTGCAGGCGATATTATCGTTGATTAGGCGGATTACTGGTTATGTAGCCTTGCATCAGGCGTCTCGTGCACAGATAAACTGTGCTATCCAGTGCTTAAATGCACAGATTTTTGACTGGAGTACCACACTACTGGAGTGTATGAAGAGGCAATTGACAGATTGTCATCAGCAGACATAGAGGAATTTCGGGTTTGGGACGATTTTGTGTTCATTCTTCTTTGAGAGAGTTCCGAGCTTTAGTCCTCAGGAAGTGGTACGAGGACATCAGGCCTCTTTTCCTGCTATATGTAGATGGGCAATATTACTGCCGCGACAGGGTGGTGGAAGGACCAATGAGTCTTTTGATAATGACTTCTTTGCATGGCTATCACGACAGATCCATGTGATCGAAGATTACCCATATGCAGGGATAGACTTTTCTAGAGATCCTAAGATACCCGCGCCTCCTGGTGAGGAGCGAGGGGAGATGGGTAAGTCTCCACCTTTGTAGTTTTTTTTTTGTTTGTATATGTAATTTTTATGTTATTTTTGTTATACATATCATTTTTTTTATATGCCAGAGTATTTGACAGGTATACGTTTGTTGCATGCAGATGTTGGACCTGTGCGACCTGTCGATTATGCACGGAACAAGCGTCGTCCTTGACCAGAAGTCGCAGCTGTCGTCGTCGAGGGACCAGCAGTAGTAGGGAACCTCCCAGCCGGGGAAGCTGAGAGGGTTCTTAGACGAGTTGAGCGGAACTTCACTGCACTCACTCACACAGTCCCGATGGCAGAGATAGAGGACCTGCCACCATCCATGCAGCCTCATGTAGTGGGGGCACCTTGGACGTGGGCCCGATTGTTTAGGTGTTTAGCCCATGCTGTGGACTATTACAATAGGGCCCATAGGCCCTGAACCTATTTAGACTTTATATGTGCTACGAGCACTACTTGTATATATTTTTTGAGGGCATAATCCCTGTGACTCGTTATTAGTCTCATTTTTTAGGCGCTTGCGTCCATCTATGTGTTGTAGGATCGAATGTAGTGATCGTCACCACAGATGAGACATGGGAATTTCAGTTTTCGTTGTGGTTGTTTTCCGGCAGTAGGGGTTTGCGGTTGGGTCTTGGGTTGCTCGTTGTTGTTCTTCTTCTTTGGTTTGTTCCTCGCTTTCTTCTTTCCCCCAAGTTGTTGTGAAGGGATTCATTGGACCGCATTCAAATCAGAAACCTAAGTTTGAGGTGGGGTAGAAGAGGGTGCAGTTGGACTGGGAGCGACCGTGGAAGTGGGCCGCTGGATTGTTCTAGTAGACTGGGTAGTAGATTGAGTTTTGACGGAGCCAATAACTCCATCTGCATGCGAAGAAGTCGATGGTTTGGATGGATCGTTAGTGGCACGGGTAGCGTTCGGTATTAACTCGTATAGAGTACTAGATTGTGAATAGACTAAGTCTAAGTACTGGGCCCGGGCGATGGCTTCTTCCTCGGTGACAATGCCACCCATGGCAACATCACGAGCAATCTGGGGTAACAGTGATTTAGTGAACCATTCTGCTAACAATTGGTCGGGAATGACCGCTTTGATTAGCCTTCGTCGTCGTCTCCATTCATGGATATGATCAGAGATATGTATGCAGGTTGTCTGACGAAGGGAGGTTAATAGTTCTGTACCCGTCTCATATCGAATGGGTAGTTGGAAATGTGTGAGGAAGGACATGGCAAGGGAGTTGAAATCGTGAAAGGATGCGCGTGGTAATTCAATGTACCATTTCGCTGCGGAACCCGCGAGCGTTCGTTGGAAAAGATGCAAACGAATCGAATCGTCCATGAGGGAGTTGGATGAACACCACAAATGGAAGGTCATCACGTGATTGTTTGGGTCTTCTCCGGGATTTCCGTCAAATTTTGGGATATCAGAAGGAAGTTTAGCTGGAATGGATGGCTAAACCGGAGAATGATAAATGGGATCATTCGTTAACCGAGACAAATCTGGAAGGTCCAGGGTGGCTAGAAAAGGTAGTTGTCGGTTAACCTGTGGGTAATGCTGGTGTGGCAGAGGGACACCAGTGGGGCCCAATACTGGGTTATGTGGATAATTATAACTTGTGGGCCCTCTCATGTGAGGTTGGTTTTGACCAAGGTACATAGGATTTGAAATGTTTTGAGAAGTGTTTGTGATCGGAGGATAACCAGATGGGTTTTGTGGATTATAGGGTGGGTTTGGAATTTGTCCATAAGGGGGTTGTTGCGGAGTCTGAATATTTTGTCCCGTGGAGACATGCGGATTTCCTTGAAAAGGGACACTCCACGGATTGGGTGCGGAGGACACATTTTGTCCTTGTGGTTGATGGTGTACTCCGGATTGAGGCTGCCCCTCAGCATGAGGGTGCCCCCCGAATGGAATTTGTCCTCCGGTGGGAGGATGCCCCCCAACGTTAGGGTTCCCTCCGAATGGAATTTGTCCTCCGGAGGGAGGATGCCCCCCAGTTTGAGGTAGAGTTCCCTGGATCTGAAATTTAGATGCCAATGACTGACCAATGTTGTCGATCGGGTTAGGACCACCAAGGCCAGTCCCTCCAGGTTGTTGGATAGGTATGGAACTTCCCGGTACATTTTGAGTAGTGGTTTGGGCAGTGGTGGTAGCGGAAGCGTTCAGTGCCCTAAATCCAAAAGGGAGTGTAGGTCTTGGTGTTACAGGTGTGCCAACCGGGGCTTGATTAACTACCACATTGCCGACAGGGATAGTCGGAATGTGCGGGGCCATTGTCGAATGGGCTGTCTGGAGGGGAATTGTAGGCCTTGGGCCAACGGATGGTATGTTCGGACCAACGGTTGGTGTGGCTGTAAAAGTGGTAGTACCGGTGAAGTGA
>ML787848.1:124972-143819 GCA_009831015.1 Picea engelmannii | reverse complement strand
ATGATGCCAATGATTTGTACATGATGATGTCTGTGATGTGTTTTAATTTACATGTAATGTACAGTTTTGTTTTCCTTGAATCTTATATGTGGGCAAGATACCGATCCATGATATAATTAGCTAATGAATCTGAAACACTATTAAGTTCTCATGGAATGTGTCTATATTCGATGTAATCGAACATTCGTTCGAGACGACGAACTTGCAAGTGTAGGCGTAGCAGGATAGGACTACAGATAGCATAGATACGGTTGAGTTGACAAACCACCAGTTGGGAATCTAAGTAAATAATGATGCGAGAGATACCTAGAGAGGAAGCTTGGGTCAGCAGTGTAATGACATCATGATATTCTGCCATATTGTTGGTTGCTGGTCCTAAACAAATGCCTCCTGAGCTCACCACCTGGTCAAATTGGTAAATAACCCAAGCTGTTGAAGCAATGTTTCGGGTATGTCGGCTAGCGCCATCCACGAACCCAAAAAATATAGGAAAGGAGGACGTCATCTGCGCATGAAAACACAGGCACAATCATGAGTGGCAACGGTAAAGACTCGAGCACACGAAAGAAATAGACACACCAAAACTAAATACAATAATGTACAAAGTACAAATGCTAGGTGATCTAGGCATAGTACTTCTTAAGGTAAAGCCCGTTTCGGGGCTCTCCCAAAGAGGTTCCATCATGATCAACTAATTCGTAGGCACCTTTATGTAGGACACGTTTCACGATGTAGGGACCATGCCACATGGATTCTAACTTTCCTGTCCCCAATTTATCGTGAGCTTGGTCGTAAACAAGGACTAAGTCTCCTTCTGCGAAAGTCCGAGGGTGGACGGATTTGTCATATTGACTTTTAATTCGTTTTTGATGTGCCTCATTGGCGAGAGCAGCATCGCGACACGTTTCGTCCAGTTTGGAAAGATACAAAAAATGTTCTTCTTTCGCGGAAGTATGAGGCAGGAGTTCTACTTTCAGTTTGAGTGATGAGATCTCACACTCGATCGGTAGGACGACTTCAATGCCATAGACCAACTGGAAAGGAGTGAATCCAGTTGAGGTTTTCACAGAGGCGATAGGCCCAGAGAGCGGAGAACAGTTGTAGATGCCACGATGTTTTGTTTTCCCCTACCATGCGTTGGATCATGGCTTTTAGGACTTTGTTGATAGCCTCAACTTGTCCGTTTGCTTGAGGGTAGTAAGGGGATGAGTTTTCATGGAGAAAACCCAATTTGACATGTAACTCGCTCATCATCTGGTTTTTGAAGTGTGCACCATGGTCAGTGACAATGGCACATGGTACACCAAAACGAGTTATGATGTGGTTGAAGAGGAATAGAGATGATGTACGGCCATCATTCAGGAAGGTAGGCATAGCCTCAGCCCATTTGGTGAAGTAGTCAACGGTGACGATAATGTAACTGTGCCCCCCAGCTGCGGTAGGCTTACACTGCATGAAATCGATGCCCCATTTGGCAAAGGGGTCGATGGCAATAATAGGGTGCAGCGCCATATGGTGGGTGCGTGCATTCTTGTTAAAGATTTGGCAGGGTGGGCACTTCTTGACAACCTCGATACAATCTTTGAAAATCGAGGGCCAAAAGTAGCCGGCACGTAGGATTTTTTGGGCGGTGGCCATACTGGAAAGGTGACTGCCACAGGCGCCAAGGTGACAATCGTTCAAAACACATTCAGCCTCCTCGTGAGTCAAACATCGCCGAAGGATGGTGTCGATACCACGGCGATACAAAGTGTCGTTGAGGATGATGTAACGACGAGAGTGATGATGAATGCGTCGACGCTCTTCGCGAGAGATGTTGGGCTGAAAACGTTGTGTTTGAAGGTAGAGGAGAATATCTCCGTACCAGGGATCAAAGGTGTTGATGAGGAAGAGAGATTCATCGGGGAGAGAATCTCTAGGTTCGATGTTTTCATCGGCACGAGGGAGAGCGCAGATGAGCTCGGCAAACACCAGGGATTTTTTGGCTTTAGCCTTTGTAAACTCAAGATCGAATTCTTGAAGAATAATGATCCATTTTGAATATTTGCCCCCAAGTACTTGACGTGTCAGGACGTGGTACATGGGGTTGGAGTCTGCGATTACCGTGGTGGTGCGTAATAATATGTAGTGGCGGAATCTTTGGACAGCGATGACGGCTGCCAGAGCCAGTTTCTCAACATGCAAATATCTGAGTTCGGGTCCAGATAAACTCTTGCTCAGATAATAAATCACATGTTCTTCGTCGTTGGAGTCTTCTTGGACTAACACCATTGCGATGGTGGAAGTAGAAGCGGCCAAGTAAAGGATATAATCCTTTGTATATTCAGGGGGATGTAACAAAGGTGCATGGGTCAAAGCGTGCTTGAGAGCGTCGAAGGACCGTTGAGCTGCGTCATCCCAGATGAAAGGGACGTTCTTCTGTAGTAAGCGCATAAATCCTTTAGTAATCTCGGCATAATTGCAGATGAAATGACGAAGAAAGTTTGCTTTGCCTTGCAAACTTTGGAGTTGGGTTAAATTGGTGGGTGGAGGTAATGCTAAGATGGCCTTGATTTTTAAGGGGTCCACCCTAATCCCATCTTTGGAGACAATGAAACCGAGGAGTCGACCGGATTCGACAGTGAAAATGCATTTGTGTGGGTTCAGACGAATACGGTAGAACCTACATCGCAGAAAAATTGTGCGTAAATGATCAATGTAATCGGATCGATTTAGCGAATGTGCGGGCAAATCGTCGAGATACGGTTCTGCGATATGTTTGATGTCATGAAAAGCGTACGACATGGCTCGCTGGAAAGTGGCTCCAGCATTTTTAAGGCCAAAAGGTAGCTTTCGGTAGGTGAAAGTTCCCCAAGGGAAGATGAAGGCTGTCTTGTGTTGATCCGTGGGCAAGATTTCAATCTGGTTATATCCAGAAAAGCCATCCATGAAAGAAAAGATTACACTTCCTGCGCAATTATCGATGATTTGGTCGATGAAGGGTGTAGGGTAGTTGTCCTTAGGACAAGCTTTGTTGAGATCTCTATAGTCAACGCAAACACGGATGGTCCCTTGTTTTTTAGCAACCGAAACAAGGTTGGAAACCCATTCGGTTAAAGGGACGGGATAGATAAAGCCAGATTTTAGAAGTTTTTCAACTTCTGCCTTTATAGCTGCGATTTTCTTGGGATGAACCGAGCGAAGTTTTTGCCGAACCGGTTTCGCGTCAGGGTAGGTTTTGATTTCGTGTACGACGATCGAAGGGTCGATCCCTGGCATTTCCTCGTAACTCCATGCAAAGACATCGCGGAATTCTTTGAATAAAGCGGTGTAAGAGACCACTTTGTTGGGTGTGCAATTAGCACCAAGGTTGATGTTTTCCACGACACCTTCTTTGATTGAAATATCAATCGTGACCGTAGTAGAGATGTTACCCATGTTCCCCTCAGAGAGAGTATTTTGTGTGAGGATAGGAGATTGCGGAGCTTCGGTAACATCGGGGGGGAAGACAGATCGTATGTCTTGGATTTCTTCCAAAGGTGGAAAAAAAGAGGATCGGTGGTGGTTATCATCCCAAGGAAGATCGTCAATGATGAGCATTTCCATAATAGATTCGTCCGAAGGAAAAATATGGGAAATGTAATCGATGGAAGATGATAGAGAATCTAACCAAGAGGGCACCGAATAAGTATCAGGTGCTAATGAATGTGAAGTGTTCGACGAGGGAGAGGTAGATTGAATAGCTACGTATGCGGTTTCGGTTGGGCTCAGTGGCATGGTGTCACCGAGTGCATCGAATTCCAAAGGACTACGCACAATCCAAGGGTCAGATGATTCCAAGGATTGATAAGGCAAAGTCGAGATCATATTGACGACGGCAACGTGATGTACAATAGATGAAAGTGGTGTAGGGAAAGTACCCATGAGGCTAGAATCTTTCAATAAGCCAAAACCAACACTTTCATACGTAACCGGCTGGTCTCCCAGAAAGGGAATGTTGTTGGTAGCAGGGATGCGAGCGTTGGGTGTGCATAAATCGAGCTGATCGATGGTAACAATTTTACCTTGATGGGGGAATTGTACGCATCGAAACACCAACGAGGCGACGACAGTCATCACGTAGAACCAACTTCCTCCAAGTAGTAGGTTGTAATCAAGGGGGGCATCGACCACCTCGACGTCAACAGTAACAGTTTTTCCACCCAACTGAACGGCTAAGGATTGTAATAATCCGTGAGGATGAAAACCTCGTCCATCAAAGGCACGTACCATGGTAGCGGATTTGTTAAGGGCAGGTGATTTTAAGCCTTTCCAACAGGCTAGAGACATGACACAAGTGGAGGCTCCCTCGTCCAGGATAGTTTGGTGGATTTGTTGATTGTGAACAATCACATCGATTTGGAAAGCTAGCTGGTGGGAGAGTCGCGGTTGATGATCATCTAAATTAAACGTGATGTATTTTGATGACTCGGGATCGAAAGCGCCAATAGCGGCTAAGAGTGTTCTACGTTGGCTAGGACAGTGTTGTAGAACTTCCAAGGCGGACATGGCACACGGGGCTTGGGCCAAATCTTCTACGATATTGTAGTTTTGGGCAGCCCGTGAATTAGGATTGAATGTAGATTTCCGGATGGTGCTCTTAGGAGGGCGTAGGATGGAGTCAAAAAAATGTATCTCAATCTGGAGTGGCCCGGATGGAGGGCTAACAGATGGAGGATTGACGGTGGATGGTAACGGGTCTGTCGCAGAACCGTTAGCAATCTGCAGTTTATCAGGTTTAACTGGTGTGTCATATGTCACAGAGCGAGTTGTTAGATTAACTTCGTTAAACATGTAAATGTGGGCACTTGTCGAGGCCTCATCATGGGGTTGGTTGGAACTGCCCCCCGACGTGGGGGTTTGTGCAACCAAAGATTGTTGCTGCGGAAAAGGCTGAGTGATCACAGCGGGTTGTGAATTTCCCTTGAAAATTTTGGCCACTTCATCGCGATGTAGGCAGTCTCGAGTGTAGTGATCGTCACCACAGATGAGACATGGGAATTTTGGTTTTCGTTGTGGTTGTTTTTCGACAGTAGGGGTTTGTGGTTGGGTCTTGAGTTGCTCGTTGTTGTTGTTCTTCTTTGGTTTGTTCCTCGCTTTCTTCTTGCCCCCAAGTTGTTGTGAGGGGGTTGATTGGACCGCATTCACATCAGAAACCTAAGTTTGAGGTGGGGTAGAAGAGGGTGCAGTTGGACTAGGAGCGGCCGTGGAAGTGGGCCGCTGGATTGTTCCAGTAGACTGGGTAGTAGATTGAGTTTTGACGGAGCCAATAACTCCATCCGCATGCGAAGAAGTCGATGGTTTGGATGGATCGTTAGTGGCACGGGTAGCGTTCGGTATTAACTTGTATAGAGTACGAGATTGTGAATAGACTAAGTCTAAGTATTGGGCCCGGGCGATGGCTTCTTCCTCGGTGACAACGCCACCCATGGAAACATCACGAGCAATCTGGGGTAACAGTGATTTAGTGAACCATTCTGCTAACAATTGGTCGGGAATGACCGCTTTGATTAGCCTTCGTCGTCGTCTCCATTCATGGATATGATCGGAGATATGTATGGAGGTTGTCTAACGAAGGGAGGTTAATAGTTCCGTACCCGTCTCGTACCGAATAGGTAGTTGGAAATGTGTGAGGAAGGACATGGCAAGGGAGTCGAAATCGTGAAAGGATGCGCGTGGTAATTCAATGTACCATTTCACTGCGGAACCCATGAGCGTTCGTTGGAAAAGACGCAAACGAATCGAATCGTCCATGAGGGAGTTGGATGAACACCAGAAATGGAAGGTCATCACGTGATTGTTTGGGTCTTCTCCGGGCTTTCCGTCAAATTTTGGGATATCAGAAGGAAGTTTAGCTGGAATGGTTGAAACCGGAGAATGATAAATGGGATCATTCGTTAACCGAGACAAATCTGGAAGGTCCAGGGTGGCTAGAAAAGGTAGTTGTCGGTTAACCTGTGGGTAATGCTGGTGTGGCAGAGGGACACCAGTGGGGCCCAATACCGGGTTATGTGGATAATTATAACTTGTGGGCCCTCTCATGTGAGGTTGGTTTTGACCAAGTTACATAGGATTTGAAATGTTTTGAGAAGTGTTTGTGAGCGGAGGATAACGGGATGGGTTTTGTGGATTATAGGGTGGGTTTGGCATTTGTCCATAAGGGGGTTGTTGCGGAGTCTGAACATTTTGTCCCGTGGAGGCATGCAGATTTCCTTGAAAATGGACACTCCACGGATTGGGTGCGGCGGACACATTTTGTCCTTGTGGTTGATGGTGTACTCCGGATTGAGGCTGCCCCCCAGCATGAGGGTGCCCCCCGGATGGAATTTGTCCTCCGGTGGGAGGATGCCCCCCAGCGTTAGGGTTCCCTCCGAATGGAATTTGTCCTCCGGAGGGAGGATGCCCCCCAGTTTGAGGTAGAGTTCCCTGGATCTGAAAGCTAGATGGCAATGACTGACCAATGTTGACGATCGGGTTAGGACCACCAAGGCCAGTCCCTCCGGGTTGTTGGATAGGTATGGAACTTCCCGGTACATTTTGAGTAGTGGTTTGGGCAATGGTGGTAGCGGAAGCGTTCAGTGCCCTAAATCGAAAAGGGAGTGTAGGTCTTGGTGTTACAGGGGTGCCAATCGGGGCTGGATTAACTACCGCATTGCCGGCAGGGATAGTCGGAATGTGCGGGGCCATTGTCGAATGGGTTGTCTGGAGGAGAATTGTAGGCCTTGGGCCAACGGACGGTATGTTTGGACCAACGGTTGGTGTGGTTGTAAAAGTGGTAGTACCGGTGAAGTGATTTGGGGGTACAGTATAGGAAAAAGATGCATCGGCACCTTCTCCTGTCCCATAAAGATCTCGTACCAAGCGTGGTGGGCTCCGAAGGACGTCTGCGGTCCAAAAAGGGTCACTGGTTAAAGGGTTGTGAGAAGACCCGGCTGGAATGTCAGAAGGATTGATGACAACAAATTCTCCAACGGAATTCAGGTGGAGGATCTGTCGTTCGTACCCCTCCGAAATGCGATAAGCTTCCGGAGATTCTGAGACAATTCGAAAATTCTCCAAAGAAATAAGAACTTCTTCCTGGGAAGTTGTAGTATTATGAACCTCGCTCTGTTGAGGTGATTCTTCTGTAGAATGAGGGGGTAAAGGGGTGTTTTCTTCCATATTTTCTGGAGGAAGTCCCTGTAGCCTCTGCGAACGGCGTGGAGGGTCGATGTTGGCAGAAAAGAGTCGGCGAATGAAATCTATGGCCAACTAATGAAAAGAAATAACACACGCTAAAAAAAAATCTAAGAATCACAACCAAGGAAACAGTACCTTCTTTTGATGACCGTACTAGTTGGTGATGAAATCCAACGTCGCGTTATCAAGTCCAGAAGAGGCGGGGATAGGGTGGAACAGTTACAATGACGACCTGCTTAACAAACTTACGCCTTGGTGCAAGCTTCCACGCAGTTATTGTAGATTTACCCTCCAAGGAGCCCGAGTGAGTTTGACCAATGTCTGCTCCAGGTACAGTGAGACTTCCCGTCACCGTCACCTTGTGTAAGACCCTAAAGATTATGGCCACTAAGGTTACCAATTCGCAGTCAGCCCTTGGGCGGGTACAGTCGACAGTCCGATCTGAACGTACGGGCAGGGTATCAAGCTCGAAATGAACTAAAAGGCTCGCACGCAGTAATTGTGGATTTACCTCAAAGTGATCCCCATAATACGATCCGACCACCACAATCAGTGAAACCACGGAGGGTTAGTCCCCGTAGCTCACCCGAATGCGACCTCATGCGTAACCCCTGTGTGAGAGGGGGATCCCAGGCAGACTTATACGATAACTGGATTTGACTCTCCCTAACTCAGGATGCTAGTGTTTGTTTTGGAAACTTTGGAGAGTTATGCTCACAACCCTAGTCCAAAGTACTAAGCCTAGTCTACTGTTGGTGGAGGATCCTATAAAAGAAAAAGTTCTAGATAACTTTTAATTAGCGTTGATTTTTATGGTTGTTCTTTACGCAAAAGGGGTGCATGGAAGTGAAACAAATGGAATTATAACTCAAACCCAAAGAATGCATCAAATATGATAAGCAATCATTTCATTTCGATGAATATTTATCTAAGGGAGAGAGAAAGTTCTTTTCACTCACAAGCACTAATGAGTGCCCCTCAAACAATTATTTTTCTCAATCAAATCCTGATGAAATGCTAAAGCTTTCGAGATGCCTTCTAATATGCACAATCAATCATAAAGATGTCTTTTATTGTTTGCGTATGAGTGATGATCAATACAACACAATGCTCGTCTTGCTAATTATCTTTCTTATATGAATGCAAACCAAACTAGCACAAGCAAAAGTCACACAAACAATACACCCTTCGCAGCAATCAAAACGAAAAGTGGAAGAAAAGAACGATCAAAGAAAAGAAAAACAAACTCCACACCCAAAAGCAAAAGTTGAAGAACAATGACCTTGACTGAAATCGAGATGAAGAKGTCTRTAGGCTTTTGATGACCTTCACCAGGGTTTTTACTCAGTTGACGAGAAGAGAAGAACAATGCATGGGTTTCAAACTTCACTCAACAGGAAAAACTCAATAAAAATAGTGAAGAAGACTACAAGATCCAAATAGTGAGATGCTTATTCTTCAATCAAAAGACAGATGTCAAGGCTGAAAGGGAAGAAAAATTGACTCACAAGGTCACTCAGCAAAAGGGACACAGAGGCAAACCCTGAAAAAGGCAGTTCTGGAGGGTTTTTGGGCCAAAAAGAGGTTGGCGCTCTGTTGCCAAAGGCAAGGAGCATTATAACGCTCTGTGCAGAGGTATGGGGGAGCATTGGCGCTCTGTTAACACTAGGACAGGGGCGCCAGGGTCTAAAACTCCAAAAAATGTCAAAAAATTCCAAAAATTGAAAACCAAATTTGACAATTATGCTGAGTGTGATGAGGTAAGGAGCCAATCAGCTCATGAAACTAATCAAAAGAGGAGTGAACCAGGTCTGAAACAATCAAGGGATAGAACAAGGTCAATGAGGAGAAAAATCCAAACAAGAAGTTTCAATTTGAGGCTATCTCCCCAGCAGAGTCGCTAGTTTCTGTTGTAGGAAAATCTCCCTGCGGACAGGTAGATCGCCTCTAAGAGCTTGACCCTAACTCTAGACAGAAAATGCTTAACATGGACACTGACTTCCTTTCAAATCTATCTAAACTAACACACGAGAAGGAAGGATGACAGAAGTACCTTTTATCGACGTTTGTCCCTGCACGCTCCCGGTTGCGCTTCGATCATTTGCTTCTCGCTGAATCCTGTGGACAAAACAAGATACAACCGCTTCCTACTCTATTGATATTAACTTGAAAACAGAGCTACCAATTAATGATAAGTTCACGTGACATCAGACACAAACTAGAAAGAAACAGGCTAAGCGTGTCATATTGATGAGAATAACGACAGCAGTACTTACAATCGTAGATGTGAATGCGACAGCTTCGTCAAGTCCTCTTCGTCTAACCCTTGCCTGAAAGATCCACAACCTGGACAATAGCAGCTTCACTGATCACTCTCCTTTGGCTGACTGTGTATTTTCTCCAAGATCATAAGTTTCATACTAGCAGTTATTCCCCCTTTTCTACCATCATAGAGCATGTTTATATAGGTTAAGAAGAGCTTAACCTCTTGAGTTATCTTTAGAACAAGTTGGGAACCTTCTCCTTAGATCAGGGATCTCTTGATGAAACCAAGAATTCGAGCACAACTGCCTCCCAATCTCGAAAGATCCTCCCCTTATTCTCCTCAACGGGCCAACTACTGCCTCAGATTAGGCAGTGCTCCCTTAGAAGGGGCATCAGAGCGCTATAGCGCTCCCTGGTAAGCCATGGAGGGGCGCTCTCAAGATGAGCAGCGCTCCTTCAGAGGGGGCAGGGGAGTGTTATAACACTCCCTGAAGCATTATAGGGGAGCGCCAACGCTCCTAGAGCTGATATAGAGGAGCGCTCCCCCTCAGAACCTCTGTTTCAGGGCTCTTTTCAGGTGTCAAGGATTATTTGTCTTCAACAAACCAGTTCTCCTCCTTCAAATCAAGCATATGAGATGTTATAAGTGTCTCCTTAGTGTCGTTCGTCATGGCAGTATGTCTGAACATCATTTGCGACACTTGTGACCAACTTGCGACACTTGCGAAAGTTGTAAGGAAGATGCGACACTTACGACAATTGAGAGGAACATGCGACACTTATCCAGCTGTGTAATTTTGTCGTGTAACACTATGTACTTTGGTTATTTTATGATGTTATATATGGGTTTTTTATCTTTTGTGTCTTATGGATCACGTGTGCAAAAATGTATTTACATGCTTATGTCAATGTTCTTTCATATGTGTGCAAGATGCCAATCTAAAATTTGATTAGCTAGAGTATCTGTAATTTGGTTTAATCTCCTAGGAACATGAAAATATGTAATATAATCAAAGTTTCGTTCTAAGAGACGTACCCTAAGGAATCGTCGGTGTAAGGCTGGATCATGAACCCGATATACTCTGTTTAGCTGAGACACAACCAGTGGAGCGTCGAGATAGACCCGGAGATGAGAGATACCCAATGACAAGGCGTCACGAAGCAACTCAATAACTGCACTATACTCGGCGACATTATTTGTGGTGTCACCTAAGTATATACCTCCGGAATATAACTGGCCTTAAGGTGTAAAGATTACCCAAGCTGCGGAGGCAAGCCTCCGAGTGTGCCGACTAGCACCATCTGCATACCCAATGAACACCTCAGAATCACTTGACATCTGCCATATTGACGAAAGATAATATCAATGACACGTCCATAACACTAAAAAGTAATAGTACAAAGACTATACATATGTTACAAAAAGTTACCCATAGTGACCTGCCTATGAGTAATACTTCTTGAGGTAGAGCCCATTTCTAAGCTCCGCCAAAGCATTCCCTTCAAAATCAACCAAACGATAAGCATCTTTTTTTAATACCTCTTTTATGATGAAGGGTCCAAACCACATGGGTTTGAATTTTCCTGCCCCCAGGGGGTCCTTATCTTGGTCATAGACCAGGACAAGGTCACCTTCAGAGAAAATATGAGGACGAACGGACCTATCATATTGACACTTGACCCTATGTTTGTGAGCCTCGTTGGCCAGGGCCGCATCACGACGCTGCTCATTGAGCTGCTCAAAGTGTACTAATCGTTCTTCAAGTGGAGAAGTGTTTGACAATAATTGTACTGCCAATTTTAGAGATGGGATCTGACATTCGATGGGCAAGATTGTCTCCAGCCGGTAAACGAGTTGAAAAGGTGAGAAACCGGTTGCAGTCTTAACAGATATTCGATAAGCCCATAATGTCGAGTATAACATCAAATGCCAATTTGACTTGGCTGAGTTGATAGTTTGTTGTAGAATAGTCTTAAGAGTTTTGTTTACAGCTTCCACCTGTCCATTGGCTTGGGGGTAGTAGGGTGATGAATGCTCTTACCGTAACCCAAGCTTTGATGTTAATTCGATCATCATTTGGTTCTGAAAGTGACTGCCATGGTCAGTAACAATCTCTCTCAGGACGCCGAACCTTGCTATGATCTGGTTGAATAAAAAGAGAACTGCAGTCTCTCCATCATATTTAAACGTTGGCATAGCTTCGACCCACTTAGTGAAGTAGTCTACTGCTACGATGATATAGCGGTGCCCCCTTGCTGACGGGGGGTTGCAAGTAGTGTAATCAATCCCCCACTTGGTGAAGGGACCAACTGTGATGACAGGAAACATAGGAGCGGGATGTGCCCTCATCTTCTGAGAGAAGACTTGGCACGTATGGCACTTCTTGACCGATTCTATACAATCTTTGATAAGTGTCGGCCAGAAGTAACCTGCTCGTAGAATCTTTTGGGTTGTTGCCAACCCAGACAAATGACCACCACAAGCTCTGGTATGGCAATCGTTGAGCACGATGACTGCCTCTTCATGTGTGAGACATCGACGTAAGATGCAGTCTACACCTCTCCGATACAACGTATCATTGAGTATGAGATAATTTTTAGTCTGATGGCGTATACGTCGACGCTCATCACGAGAAGCAAAAGTGGGGCACTTCAAAGTCTGGAGATAGATAAGTATATCTCCGTACCAGGGATCTGAAGATGTGATCAAAAACATATCTCGCCGGATAGGCGATTCTTCAAGCACAACGTCACCTAACTCAACTGAAAGTTATGAAATAAGCTCTGCGAAGACCAATGACTTTTTGGACTTTGCTGAAACGAAGTCTGAGTCAAATTCCTAGAGGATGACTATACATCTACTGATTTTTTCGCCTATAACCCGTCATGTCAACATGTACTGGAATGGATTTACTACAACAATGACGATGGTCTTGCGAAACAGAACATAATGACGAAACCGTTGAACATCATGAACTGCTGCCAACGCAAGTTTTTCGATATGAGAATAATTGAGTTCAGGTCCTACGAGGCCTCGGCTCAGGTAATAGATCACGTATTCTGAGAACAAATCATCTTCGTGAACTAAAACCATGCAAATGGTTGACTCTATGGCAGCCATATATAATAAGAAATCTTTGTTATAGTTAGGTGGCCATAGCAGAGGTGCAGTTGGGAGGGCGTGTTTTAATGCGTCGAAAGAGCGTTGAGCGGCTTCGTCCTAGTAAAAAGGAACGTCTTTCTTCAGTAAGCACATAAAGCCCTTGGTGATTTCATCATAGTTGGCGATGAAGCGTCGTAAAAAGTTCGCCTTGCCTTGTATACTCTGAAGTTAAAGGATTGTACGTGGGGGGGACAACTGGATTATTGCATCCACCTTGAGAGGATCGACCATGATCCATGTTGTTGATACGATGAAACCTAACAAACGTCCTGACGTTACGCAGAAGCTTCACTTGTTTGGATTCAAGCGAATCCTAAAGTAGCGACAGTGTTCGAAGATTAGTCTAAGGTGTGTGGGATGATCCGTTCTCTTGCGAGATCAGGATGCTAAATCATCTAGGTAGGCCTGGACTATATGCTTGAGGTCATGAAAAACAAAAGACATGGCCCGCTGGAATGTGGCTCCAGTGTTTTTAAGGCCAAAAGGCATCTTACGATATGAGAATGTACCTCACGGACAAATGAATGTCGTTTTGTGTTGTTCTTCGGGTTTGATTTGGATTTGATTATATCTCGAAAAATCGTCCATGAAAGAAAATGCTTCGTAACCAGCACATTCATCAATGATCTGGTCAATGAATGGTGTTGGAAAATTATCTTTGGGACATGCCTTGTTCAAATCACAGAAATCGGTACATACACGAATCATGCCTTGTTCAAATCACGGAAATCGGTACATACACGAATCATACCTTGTTCAAATCACGGAAATCGGTACATACACGAATCATACCTTGTTCAAATCACGGAAATCGGTACATACACGAATCATGCCTTGTTTTTTATTGACCGGCACAGGATTTGACACCCATTGAGTCAAATGGATAGGATAGATAAAACCTGCCTTTAGCAATTTCTCAACCTCAATCTTGATGGTTGTTGCTTTCTTGGGATTAACTGGACGAAGCTTCTGTCGAACAGGCTTGGCATCAGGATACGTTGTGATTTCATATTCAACTATTTTTGGATCGATACCTGGCATTTCCTCATAAGACCAGGCAAAAACATCGCGGAATTCTTTGAAAAGATCTGTGTAGATTTGAATCTCTTCGGGGGAGAAATCCGCTATGACAAAGACGTTCTCCACGACGCCAGGGTTTCGGGAGATGTTGATTGGTATAGTTTCAGCGATAGTTGTCATATTGCCCTCAACATAAATTTCATGTGTAGCTAAGAGATTAATAGGACACAGTTGATCTCCCGTCATGGTCACAGTGACTTCTCCTGCTTCAATTCGGCTTAACTCTGAGAAAAAATATGATCTGTGATGCAGATCTTTCCAAGGTTTGTCCGGACTAGTCATTGTTTCGATTACTACTTCATTAGAAGGCAAGACTAAGTCTAACGAATCGATGTTAGTGAGAGAACCCTGAGCCCAAATAGGCTCTAGAAGTGGATCTAACTCTTGTGCAGGAGTCAGATCAGTGTTAGTTGAATCTTGTTGGACTAAAGAGTACGCTACTTCAGCGATAGACAAGGGCATGGACATGCCTGGATGCCTTGTCTCATCCATCGTGGCTGATGGAGAAGGAAGAATCCATGGATCCTCGAAGTAAGTCGTGCGGAACAACGAAACTTGAAAAATCTTAATCTTATGGTGATTATATATAAATTTGATATCGTCGTGAGGAGGTGGGTAATCAAAGGTACCCATCAAGGATGGGCACAAACCAACTCCTACGTTGACGACACCTGGTTGAGGATTATCAATCATCGGGACCGTGGATGCCCCCAAAGCTGGGTCAGGTCTGGAGAAAGACAATTGATCGACGGTCACTATCCGACCCTTGTGTGGAAACAGCAAGACCCGAAAAACTGTAGCAACCACAACTTGCATAGCATAAGTCCAACTTCATCCTAACAAGAGGTTATAGTCGAGGGGAGCATCGACTACCTCTACTTCGACACACACGGTCTTCCCTCCTAACTGAACGGGGAAAGAAGGAACGATGCCATGTGGTCGGAACGAATGACCGTCAAAAGCAGTGAGGAAAGTAGGTGATGGAGACAAAACGGGTTGGCCAATGGCCTTCCAACATGCCAACGACATAACGCATGTCGAAGCGCCCTCATTGACCACCGTGCGAAAGATATTTCGAGTAAAAGTTTTCGTGGGATAAGCCACTACTATCTGAAACGCTACGTGGTAAGGTAGACGAGGTTTTAAGTCGGTTGTATCTAACATGATGGTATCCGGATTACAAGTCTCAGTAGAGCCCAAAGCGGTTAACAAGGCTTTCCTCTGAGCAGGGCAACTTTGGAGGACCTCCAAAGCCGACATCGCACAAGGGGTTTGTGATAAATCTTCCACCATAGAGTAGTTTTGGGCGGCCCTTGCGTTTGGGTTATGAAAAGCTTTTTTAAATGCACCTTTTGGAATGTGTGTCATTGTTTCTCCCAACGTCCTTTCAATCTGTAGAGGAACAGATGGGAGGTCAGCTTCTTTACCCTTCTCTATCAGCTCCTTTCAAAAGCGCTTGGTTTATTATAATTGTGTGCTCTCGTCGATATGAAAGGATCACCTCTACCCATATATACGTTCGCGAATGAGGGGTTGTTCGGAGGCGGGCAGGTTTCTTGGCTGCCCCCTTTCGTGCTTACAGAGGCTTGAGTGAGATTTTGCCCATGTTGAAATGGGTTCGTCAACACCGCCTGTTGTTGCTGCGTGATAAATTTTTGGGCCTCTGCAAGTCGAAGACATAGATGGGTCGGGTGGTCTTCCGCGCACAAGTTGCATGGATACCTCACCTTCCGTTTTTCAGTGTTGTCCCCACCAGCATTATTAGTGTTGGGTTTTTTATCCCCCTTACCCTTATTTCGTTGTTTTTTCTTCCCTTTAGGCTGTTGGATGGCCTTTGGGTTAGTCGACTACACTGTGTGTACTTCCGACGTTTTGGTAGAGGGAGCAGCCAAAGCAGTAGTTTGGTTGGTCGTTGTGTGTTATATGGATAATTGTTGTAACTGCTTTGTCAATTGCTCAGCGAGCTTGGTTTGTGTTGAACCGACAATACCATCGGCATGTTGTCCAACTCTCTGTCTAGTTTTATCCAGTATTGAACATGGCACATCTGGCAAGATGTTGTATAATAAACCGGACTGAGAATAGATGAGCTCAAACTGTTGAGCCCTCATGATAGCATCTTCTTCGGAGAAAACTTTGGATGTCGCGACGTCTTTGGATAACTGCGGGACCAAAGACTTAAGGAACCACTCAAGCAGGAATGTTGGTGGCACTAGTACCTTGATTAAACTCTTCCGGCGTCTCCACTCTCGAATGTGATCAGAGATATTGTCCGCTATTGTCTGTTCGAAATTAGCGAGCAGCTCTGTGCCAGCGTCGTATCTCACAGGTAACTGGAAATGGTCAAGGAAAGTCATCGTCAGTTCGCCAAAAGACGAGTATCTTGAGCGATCGAGCTCAATGTACCATTTCGCGACACTCCCAATGAGAGTACGTTGAAACAATTGCAACTGAACGGAGTCATCTTTCAATGAGTTAGATGAGCACCAAAGATGAAAGGTAGTCACATGATCTCCTGGATTTTCATTAGGCTTGGCTTCGAACTTTGGAATGTCTGAAGGCAACTTCGTCGACATAGGAGGCCAACGCGGATCGTGACAAATAGGGTCATTCAACAACCTTGTCAAATCTGACAAGTGTAAAGTCGTCAGGAATGGTAGTTTGGGTTGTTGCTGATTACTTGGGAAAAATGAACCTGGAGTTTGACTGGCACCAGGTTGCCAGGAAAAGTTTGGTTGTTGGCCCGGATTCTGGTAGAAACCATGGCCCTGGCCAGCGTAAGGATTTTGCATATGTGGAGACATCATCCGTTGATTTCCCAAATAGGACATAGATTGTTGGGCATGCATTGTATTCGAAGGACTTTGAGAATGATTACCCCATACCGGTCACGTGGGGATAAGCATAGTAGTTTGTCCGGGGTTCCATTGATTGTGGAAAGAATTACCCCAGATCGACATTCTGAAGGAGGGAACGGATCATTCCCTGAATTCCAAGGCCTTGCTAGGTTTGCCCCTTGTGCAGGAATAATACCCTGCACAGAAGTAGATTGTCCAAAAATGGAATTGCCCCCAATCGGGAAAGCGGCTGACGAGAAGGTATTGTTACCAAACATTTTGTTCCAAGAAAACGGTGTCGAACCTACCGGCATACTATGTGAAGGTGGTCATTGACTCCCCACTCCAAATAAACTATTGTGTGTAGGTTGCCCGGTGGATTGTTGATGCGACCCACCGAGTGAAGGGGACGAAGGAGGGATATGACCTCCTTCGTAAGGGAAAGCGTTAAAAGGGACAAGAGTGCCCCCCATGTGACCTTGCAGAGGAGCGATAGAGCTCCCTGCCCCCAGACCCAAAGTCTGTAAAGTGGAGTAGGAAAGTACAGGACTTGTACCCGAACTAGGCATCCCGTATGAGAACGGAGGGCCTGTCGCACTTGGCGTGAAAGGGGTTGTGGCCGCCGCCAAAGACGGGTTCGGACCACTGTGCGAAGTAGTTGCGGTCGAGACCATGGTGGCTCGGACCGACGACGATGGGTTAGGAGATGAAAGCTCTCATGTGGTGACAACTGTGGTGGGAATTGAAGAATTCCCAGAAGGAGTAACAACATTTGTTTCCATTGTTGTGTGCGACACTGTCGGACGCTCGTGAAATTGAATTGGTACAATAAAAGGTGCCAAGAAATCAATGGTTGGGGTTTCAACCGGGCCAAGAGCGGTTGTTTCAAGGTCCAAAACGGTCGATTCCTCCGGGGGTTGTTCGAGCACAATAGTTTGTAACCCGATCGCTTCAAAAGACCCTTGTTGGTCTAGCTTCCGCCTTAATGGTGGCGGGGGTGGCTCCAGTGTAACCGGCGACAGGCCAAGAAGCCTTCGTGACCGGCGGAGCTCGTGATCCTCCACTGTGTGAGAAGATCCAAGACACTCTAAGGTAGTCTAAACGCTCAAAAGTAACACCCACTACAAAAGAATCCCTAGAAGATAAGACAAACAAACACTAAATTAATTGGAATAACAGTTACAACAACCAACACTAGAGCAACTTACCGGTGCAAGTGCAACTCGAACATGGAAGCACCCTCCGGATATACTCTGCAAAGCGTGGTCCGATGTCTGTCCTAGGTACCGCGGTATATCCCTACAGTCACCTGTGTATGTCTCTAACAAAGATTGGCAACTAGGTTTTCAGGACGCGAACAGTCACCGAGTGGGTACAGTCGAAAGTCGGGTAGACCACAATGAGCAGGGTATTGAGCCCGAAACCTGTCAAGGGTATCGAGAGCAAATGGTCTGGAAGACAACTGAGGACCTCGAACGGATTCGAGACCCACGAAGCCCCGTGGCAAATGCAAATGACGAAATCCCAAAACAAGCCCTCTATATGTGTTATCCACTACGATTGGTCCGGCTTTGGAGGAGTTATCTCCGCTACCTTTCCGCACGCGACCTCGTGTTTATCCCCTGTGTTAGAGGGGGGTCTCGGATAACTTCCACGAAACTGGACTTAGACACTCCCTATCTCAGACTCTAATGTTTGATTTTAAATGGCCTTGAAGAGTTTCCTCTCCAACCTAATCCAAGGCCCTAGTCCTGAACTAGTTTGTGAACCCTACAAACATAAAAGTTTAGTAGATTTTAAATTTAGCATTTACTTTTATGGCTTTGTCTTACGTCAAGGGGTATGAGGGTGAAACTGATGATGTGTAAAAGACGAAAGCAAAAAAAGAATAAAAAAAGCTAGAAACAAAATTTTTACTGAACGCAAAATTTCAATAACTTTTCAAAAGAAATATTTTTTAATTTTTCTAAGATTTTGGACAACAAACTCAAAGGAATTTCACTCGACTACGAGCTACTTATAATCTAAGTGAACTGCAAAAACTTATGAAATAAAAGACTTTTCCCTGACCTAATAATGCAGAAACACACTATTCAACCATACAAGAGAATGAAAAGATTTTTTTATTTATTTTAAATGCTAGTAAAGCAAGAAAGGAAAAATACTGACAAGCAAAAACCAAGAAAAACAATTATGGCCTAATCGCAGATCGCAAAGAATCAGATTAACAAATCACACAATAGCAATTGTAAAAACAATGACTCTCACACTTATCTAAAAACCATAAAAAAAAAAAAAAAAAAAA
>ML787848.1:96402-108399 GCA_009831015.1 Picea engelmannii | reverse complement strand
TCAAGGTGCAGTGGAAACATTTTGGCCCAGATGAGGCTACATGGGAAATGGAGGATGCCATGAGACAGGCATATCCGATTTTGTTTACTTCTGTACATGTAATTCATGTTAGTAGCTAAGAACATCGGGGACGATGTTCCTTTCGAAGGGGGAGGGAATTGTAATACCCTGTTTCCCCCTCAGATTGTAAATATAACTAGACTGGCCAAGGACTATGGCAAACTCATAAGTATGAATATGTGATGTAAATGGACCTGCAAGAAGAGGTCAAAGAATGTGAATAATGTCTTGAATTTATTGCAGGACTGCTGAGAGGGGATGTGCAGAAAAGAGACCACGATGGCAGTGGAAGGCACCTGAAAAGGTGGCGTTAACTTCCACCGAGAATAAAATACCGTACTTGGACTCCACTGGCCCGGAGAACCAAAAGCGGCTCGCTGACCCTGAAATTCAATGCCTCGCAGGCTGGTAGGCAGATGGCTTGATGAGGGATGGGATGGTAAACCGCCCATCCGTAGAGCCGTTAGGCCTGATCGGCGCGAGGGTAATCGTGCCACACGCAACCTCGCAAGAGGATAAGGCGTATGGCAGAAACGATTGAAGGGTAGACGCGAGGGGAACTCTGGCATTACGCAAAGTGAGTGATAGCAGAGAGGAAGGATTGCAACCTTCACTCCTAGTCACTGGCAGACGAAGAGACGCAGTCTCAGAACATCGTGGTCTTAGCTCGGGGGTGGCTAGTGGTAAATCCGTTGGGAGTCGTTGAGCCTACGGTTGGGTGGAAACGAGCACCCCTCTCAGCAGTCGCACCATTTCTGGTGTTAATTCGGATAAGTGTTTTTACATGTTTGTATCTTGAAACTTATAGAATGATATATATATATGTATATGTCCTAGAACTGTGAAATTATGTATGATCTCGGTGTAAGAATATCTGTGCAGTGTTTGATAATAACTAATGGACATGTGCTTGTAATAGAGGAAGCCATGCACGACCTATGTCGATAAAAATGAATCTAATCATGCCCAAGTTGAACTAAGTCAGGTATCCAGCCCGTTCTCGGGAATTTGTCTCCCTTATCTGTATCCAGGAATGGCCCGAAATACACCTCTTCACGGAGATTCCCTCCTTAGAAAGGCTTACCAAGAACATGGGAAAAAGGACTTGGATGCGCAAGTCTTAGAAACCCTATATGAAGAGGAATGATCCTCTTCGAAATCCCGAAGTAGCAGCATAAGGATAGGTATTGATTAACCGATGAGATCCTGTCGGGGAACTTGTTGTCATTCACGATCGTTAAATCGAAGGAATGAGCGAGGGCATTAATTGCCTTAACCCTTTTTCCCTCTATCTTCGTGAATAGCGAGGAAATCTGAATCATAGATCTCGAGGCGCCATGAGAAATTTTGGACCGTTCGTTTTCCACGTCCAAAGAACATTAGGAAAGGGCGCGGCATCGGGGCCGATCTGAACCGTCAGATCTTAGCTAGGAAACTTGACAGTCGTTAGATCTATCGGGAGATAGACGAGGGTTAAGCCTCATGAACTCGGAGGTTCGCGAGGTAGGAGTCCAAAGATTGGATACTCCAAGTCGCGAGTGGCGAGACCACGAGAGGATCTGAACCATCCATCCGAGGAGGACAGGTGGCAGAAATCCAGGGATCTCGTGAGCTCGGGGCTCGCGGGGTAGAAGCCCAAAAGTTGGACGCTCTAAGTCGCGAGTGGCGAAGCCACGAGAGGATCTGAACCGTCCATCCGAGGAGGACAGGTGGCAGAAATCCAGGGATCTCATGAGCTCGGGGCTCGCGGGGTAGAAGCCCAAAAGTTGGACGCTCTAAGTCGCGAGTGGCGAAGCCACGAGAGGATCTGAGCCGTCCATCCAAGGAGGACAGGTGGTGGAGATCCAGGGACCTCGCTACCTCGGAGGTTCGCGAGGTAAGAGCCCGAAGTTTGGATGTTCTAAGTCACAAAGCAGCGAAGTGGCGAGAGGTTGTGAGTCGTCCATCCGAGGAGGATAGGTGGCAGAGATCGAGAACATCTCGCGGACTCGGGAGCTCGCAGGGTGAACGCCCAAGTATTTGGTGTTAAAAGTCGCGAGACACGAGGTCGCGAAGCAGCGAAGTGGCGAAAGGCTGTGAACCGTCCATCGGAGGAGGACAGGTGGCAGAGATCGAGAGATCTCACGAACTCAGGAGTTCGCAGGGTGAGAGCCCAAGTATTGGGTATTAAAAGTCACGAGGGCGCAAGAAGCGAGAAGGTAATAACCGTTGGATCCGGATCACGGGAAGACCGTTGGATCCGCACGTGGAATCGTGTATCGGACCCTCGCGAGAAAAGGCCCGGGAATTTGGCCATGGAAATCACGAGGTTGCGAGTAGTGGAATCCCTAGGGGGAAATTCAGCAAGTTGACTGACCATCGGGCCTCGGGGATCCGAGAACCCAGTGTTCAACCTTTGAACTCGCGAAGTCACGAGTTCCGATTCCCCGATAAATCAAGGAAGGGGGAATCGCGCGAGACAACTGTGAGAGCAGATTTCCCGATAGGGAAATAGAAGAACCTTGGAGTTCTTCGGGTGAGAAGAGGAAGACCCTGTGAGCGGACGTACCCGTGGTTGACGAGCCTGCGTCAGGTGGGACGTAAGACCACGGTTAGGTACAGAGAATCGGGTAGGTAAATAGAAGACCTGTGATTCGGGGATTGGCATATTGTTGCTACAAGCTCCCGAGAGTCTCATTACTGAGGAAACAACGAAGAAAAAAAAAATTGATTGACGGTAGTGGATATGTTACACCTTCAATGGAGGCTTGGCTACTATCCTAGAGGAGGGCAGATACTTGTGGTGGAGGGTGCATTTACTAGTGGAGAGGGGCGCAACCTTGAGAGGAGGGGCGCACATCTAGTAGAGGAGTCTTTACCCATTGCTTGGAGGCTCACTCTATTTGTTATGGCTTACTCTAGAGCTATGGAGGAAGCTATTAGGAGTGAGGGCGCATGTGCATAGGAGGAGGGCACATTTGCTTGAGGAGGAGGCGCATTCTTGGATGGAAGGCGCATCAAGCAAAGAGGGAGCTCATTCTTTGGTATGTTATATCTTGTAGAGAGGAACCGCTAATCATGGGAGATTGAGGGCACTTGGCAAGGGAGAAATCATCTCCTTGTTGAGTTTTGCATGAGGAGGGGGCGCACTTGAGAAGAGGGGCGCACCATCACTTTGAGGAGGCTTTCTTGAGAGGAGGAGGCTACTACAAAGGCAAGGCAAGTTCAAAGGAAAGCAAGAGCAAAGGCAAAGCAAAAGCATCGGGATATAGACAAAGCAAGCAAAGGCAAGAAAGGCTCACCAAGGCAAGGGGCACCTTACTTCACAAGGCTTGTGGGGAGGTCTTCAAGGAACTCCAAGGCATCTGAGAGTGGTTGCTATTGTACCAGGTTCACTTGTATATGTTTCATGTGTTGTACATTTTGCTTTGAGGACTTCTATATATATCTGCTCCAAACTGGTTTTCCCCATGGGGGGGGTTTTCCAGGGTCATGTTGACCAAAAACATGTTTCACTTTCATGCATGCTTAGAAGTGTAGATCAGCATTTTAAAGTTAAAGATCTAACGGTAGTGTTATTTGTTTTGATGTATATTGCATGTGCTAACATTGAGTAAAGAAAACACTTGCAAGGGAACCTCAAAAGGACACTTAACGATCAAATATTGAGCTAAAAGTTTGGTGACTGTCTGCTGTCCTAAAACAGCAGCAAAGGATAGCCACAGAGTTGAAACTTACAGCCATACTAAGGTCAAAGACAAACATTAGTTGGCAGCCTCATAGGACCTCAGAAAATCTACATGGTATCAGAGCCAATGGTGGCTTAGACTTCCTGATTTTTAAGCATTTTCGTGGACAGTTCAAGGCAGATCTTGGACAGCGTGTTGACAGAGTTTGTGGACAGCTTGTGGGCAGATTTGTTGGACAGTTCAGGGCTGATTTTTGACACTTGTGGACAGCCTCTTTTCACACCTATGTGGACAGGAGTGAGGCTGTATTTCACGACCTCTTTTCACACCTATATTGCTAGGAGTGAAGTCGGTGTTCGTTTGCCTCTTTTCACACATGTGTTGACAGGAGTGAGGCAGCATTCCTTTGCAGTTGGAGCATCAGTTGGAGTGTAGTTTGGCAGTCATGTCAGCATCTCAGATGCGTGCGGAGGATAGGCTAGCTAGAGCTAGCAATTGGTCGCCTTGGAAGGCGAGGATCGTCTTTATCTTGGAGGACCTCGAACTACTGCTCCCATCTTGTTGGCAGAGTTCAGGAAGAGGAACAATAAGGCAAAGAGGACAATATGTGATTCAGTGAGGGATCACATCATTCCCCACTTGATTGCGAAAGCTTGGGCATATGAGATGTGGGCATCTCTATGTAAGCTTTATCAGAGCTCTAATGAGAACTGGAAGATGGTTCTTCATGATCGAATGAGGGGCATTTGCATGCTCGAGGATGAGTCAGTTACTTCCTTCCTTGGTTGTGACACCCAGATCAGAGACGAGCTTGGAGCCGTCGAAGAGGTAGTGGAACCCAATTCTATGGTGAGGACAGCCTTAAACAGCTTTACCAAACCATGGGGTCCATTCGTTCGCGACATTGTTGCCAAGGAGGTTATGCCCACAAGGGAGAGGATGTGGGATGACTTCGTTCAGGAGGATACCAGACTTGTGGCAGAGGCTTCTGGACAACATCAACAACAGACAGTGCAGGGTGATGAGAATCATGCTCTTTGGACAAAGGGCAAGAAGAAGATCGACCGAGGAGGTTGATAGGGTCCCAAGTTTGGGGCCCCACCACGGGGAGGAGAGAGCAGCAGTGGGAAGAAGAGAGACATGAGCACAGTCAGATGCTTTGCTTGTGGAGAGATGGGTCACTATGCAAGACAGTGTCCCAAGAAGAAGAAGAAGAAGCAGGATGTGTCAGCATCGTGCCATCGACAGCAGAGGAGCTTGAGTTCGATACACAGTTTGCGAGAGAGTGTGCATTCACCAGTTCTTTGTCTATTATTACACCATCCAGCATCAGGTGGGGAGATAGAGTTGAGGAGGACTGACTGACTCATAGCAGTGATTCAGAGGGAGCTCAGACTCAAATTTCATGGACACCATATTCAGAGGGGGTGACTGGTTCACCCAGGACAGCTTCAGTTTCAGAGTTGCCAAGATAGAGGGTTGGTGTAGGGGCTTCAGAGCATCAAAGATTGATGAGGAGGAACGACAAGGCACCACGGAGGCTTGAGCCTCTCTTGGCTACAGAGACGGGCAAATCAGGTTCTGGATCCACTTCAAGTGGAAGCTACTTGGCGAGAGGCCAAGTTGAGGATCTTGGTGAGATGTCGAGATTTATCTTGGTGAGATACCAAGAGGGGGAGACTCTTGGTGAGATGCCAAGAGAGTGACTCTTGGTGAGATGCCAAGAGTAGTGACTATTGGCGAGATGCCAGGAAGTAGATATCCTTGGTGGGACACCAAGGTGGAGATCGTTGGTTTGATACCAAGATCTAGGTGATCTGGGATAGGCAGAGAGACACTTCTATCTATAGATCACACAGATTGAGCATATCTATGACAAAGACTACTTTCATTGATCAAGGTACAGCCATACTCACCGAATATATGCTAGGAGGCAACCATGTCCACTATAGGGATGATATTGGTGGTGACGGGCACTTTCCTCGGTAAGAGGGAGTGTTGAGATTTGGGTACCTTGGAAAGTGGTCCCCATCTGTTTATGAGTCTCTAAACACAAAGGGGTAGACTATTACCCTTGTACTTTACTTTATGATTCTAATTTCACTTTGACTTAGGAGATTTAAGTCAAAAGTGAAATATGTCACTTAAGTCATTATAGTGACAATTAATTCACAAAGTGGGTGAATTAATAGACATAAAGCAAACTAAGGAAAGTGGGTTTCCTAAGTGAGATTTAGGGATTGAATCTCACCCATTGATTACAGTTGGCTAGATTGGATCTAGGCCATTGATCTTTTAGGGTTTGGCCAAAGGAGGCTAAAGGAGGGTATAGTGCATTTATGAGACTCATTCTTCACTTGTGAGAAGAAGAGATGAGAAGGAGAGTTTGGGCGCATTTCTTGAGGAGAGGAGGGAGCACTTGCATGAGGGTTTGAGGAGGAAGCCTTGTTTGAGTTCAGAGAGCTTGGAGATGCCTTCCATGGAGGCTTGGCTACTATCCTAGATGGTGGAGGGTGCATTTACTAGCGGAGAGGGGCGCGACCTTGAGAGGAGAGGTGCACATCTAGTAGAGGAGTCTTTACCCATTGCTTGGAGGCTCACTCTATTGTTATGGCTTACACTAAAGCTATGGAGGAAGCTATTAGGAGTGAGGGCGCAGGAGGGGCACATTCTATGGAGGAGGGTGCATTCTTGGATGGAAGGCACATCAAGCAAAGAGGGAGCTCATTCTTTGGTGGGTTCTATCTTGTAGAGAGGAGGCGCTCATTATGGGAGATTGAGGGCGCTTGGCAAGGGAGAAACCATCTCCTTGTTGAGTTTTGCATGAGGAGGGGGCGCACCATCACTTTGAGGAGGCTTTCTTGAGAGGAGGAGGCTACTACAAAGGGCAAAGACAAAGGCAAGTTCAAAGGCAAAGAAAAGCATCAAGATAAAGACAAAGCAAACAAAGGGAAGAAAGGCTCACCAAGGCAAGGGTCGCCTTACTTCACAAGGCTTGTGGGGAGGTCTTCAAGGAACTTCAAGGCATCCGAGAGTGGTTGCTATTGTACCAGGTTCACTTGTATATGTTTCTTGTGTTGTACATTTTTCTTTGAGGCCTTCTATATATATCTGCTCCAAACTGGTTTTCCCCATCGGGGGGGGGGGTTTCCAGGGTCATGTTGACCAAAAACATATGTGTCAATTTCATGCATGCTTAGAAGTGTAGATCAGCATTTTAAAGTTAAAGATATAGAGGTAGTGTTATTTGTTTTGATGTATATTGCATGTGCTAACATTGAGTAAAGAAAACATTTGCAAGGGCACCTAAAAAGGACACTTAACCATAAAATATTGAGATAAAAGTTTGGTGATTGTTTGTTGTCCTAAAACAGCAGCAAAGGACAGCCACGGAGTTGAAACTTAGAGCCATACTAAGGTTAAAGACAAGCCTTAGTTGGTAGCCTCTTAGGACCTCAGAAACTCTACAAGGATACCATAGTATCATCAGCTCACACCAAGCTTGTCTCAGAAGTACTCAAACTTCACACGAGATAGAGGCTTGGTCAACACATCTGCAACCTGCTCATCTTTGCCAACATATTGGAGCTTTACAACTCCCCTCTACACCATATCACGAATGTAGTGATATCGGATCTCTATGTGCTTTGACTTATCATGGAACACTAGGTTCTCCGTCATCTTTATACAACTCTCGTTATCATATAGAATCACGGTGGATTTCATCTCCAGATCGAACAGACCTGTCAACAACTTCTGAAGCCATATGGCTTCACAACTGGCGAAACATGCTGCAATGTACTCCGCTTCTGTCGTACTGAGAACAATATTGGATTGCTTCTTGCTTTTCCATGAAGTTATGGCTGACCCCAAATTGAAACAACATCCTGAAGTGCTCTTCCTATCTAAAGCACTTACAGCCCAATCTGAATCAATATAGCCATACAGTTTGAAGTCATGATCTCCAATATAAAAGAGACCATAATCCAATGTACCCTTAAGGTATCTCATCACATGTTTTGCAGCGACAAGGTGAACACGTCTGGACTCCACCAGATACTGACTCAAGGTGTTCACAACAAAGAATATATTTGGCCTGGTATTCGTCAGATACATCAATGAACCAATAATTTGTCTATATAGAGTAGCATCAACCAACTCTGACGAAGTATCAACCAAGAGCTTCAAATTTGTTTCCATGGGTGTGTTCATGGCTTTGCATTCCAACATGTCAAATCTCTTCAGTATTTCAATTGCATACTTCCCTTGGTTAAGGAAGATCTTCTCTAGGCTCTGCCAAACTTCAAGACCTAAGAAATAATGCATCAGGTCTAGGTCTTTCATCTCAAATTCTGCAGCAAGCTTCCTTTTGCTCATCATTCATAACCTTGAAGTAAAGATTATAATCAACTTTACTCTTGGTAAAGCCCAAGCTCGTCAGGAAACTGTCAATTCTGGCATACCAAGCTCTTGGAACTTGCTTCAACTTACAGACATGTCCCGTACTTCAAAACCAAATTTTCACATCACATTGTACCAACCTGGTACACTTGCTTAGCTGCAACTCAATCTGCATAATCATGTGTTGGTTCTATGTACTTTCTACAAAGCACTATTTGTCTCACTGTTTGAGAGTATGTCCTCTACTTTTTATGCAATTGTTCCTTCTGGAATTGGGACTCTGCACCTGCAACTGCTCTTTCTGAAGTTGAGAATGACTGTTCCATTCCCACTGTAACTGTTGCTTCCTAAGAGTAGCTCCTATACTCTATCACGGCAACAACTTCATCTGAAACTAAGAGTGGCTCAATAATTGATACTGAAAGTAGCTTTTCCTCTTTCATGGAGGTAACTCAATCTCAAATACAGGGACTGCTCCCCTTAAATATCATAATGTATTGGAATCATGGTTGTTCTAGTTGTCTTCACAAATACCAGAACTATTTCTTCGATTACTGGAGCAAGTGTCTCATCATAGTCTTCTCCTTCTTGCTGGGAGAATCCTCTGGACACAAATCAGTCTTTATACATCTTTATATTGTTATCTACAACATGCTTGATCTGTTAGATCGATCTTGGAAGTCACCACTAACTTTCTTTCTAGTCTCAAGGAAAAATCTATATCCCGGTCCTTCTGACCGACTTCCTTCTCTGTCACTGAAACAAGGGAATCTTCCCAAGAGATTTCATGTCTCCTAGAGGTCTCTGAAGCTACGATCTAGTCTTCTCAACTCATGGCATATGTCTACCAATCCTGGAAGATGTCTCCTTTTCCCATCTGATTCTCTCTGAGATCAGGCTCACTTTGAGTCTTGATTTCTTCTGAGTCTACAAACACTTCATTGTCTCTACAGGATATACTTGGTGTTGAATACCAAGTCTTAATATGAAAAGTTGAGTCAGACTTCAAACAAATTCTGCTTCCTATCAAGGTGACTTCATTATTGACCAAGTCTACTGTGAGTTCTATTCTAATGTTCGTTCATCTTTGGAGCTTTCTGCTCCTTACAATCAATCTCCAAAATAGATTCTTCTTCATCTTCTTTGGTACATGAATGGATACAGTCATGTACACAACTTGGATAGTTTGCTCCATGTCTCATTTAATATGTTGTCTCCTACAACCGTCACTATAGATTCCTCAGGGTTATCACCTGTGACCTGGAAGGAACAAGAACAAGGGAGAAACAACAAACAAGAATAATACTCTTTATAATAATAATAGAACAATAGCAAGAACAATTGTCACAATATCTCCTTTATAGCTATCATTTGTGACATGCCTAAAACAAGGGTAAAAGGTAAGAAATACAATAATAAGAAATGAGAGAAACACTCTTCTAGTGTTGTGATCAATCATTCCTCCATGGTAACCTGGAACCAAAACAAAAAGTTTCTCCTAGAGGAGATGTTAGTTATATCTGGTAAGCCATTATAATAAGCATTTATCTCAATAATGCTCACATGCTATCAAGTATAAAACTTTTTAAAGATTGTTATCTCAACTAGAGTGTTTACTTGTAATGAGGTAATTATCAGACTTGACATGCGCAAATTTGAATCTTATCAACTTAATCAATCAAACCCGAAACTTGGAGTCTTGTCCTCAAGAATGAGTGTTGTTGCTTTTCTTCCTAGTCTCTTTCGCTCAAGGTGACAAGTATTCTCTTCAACATGTCCTGTGTACTGAGATAGTATGCTTTCTTGACAGAAATCTAAGTTAGCAAATAAACTCTATAATCTAAACTTTAAGCAATCTAATACCTTGACTTTAATTTTGACCAATGGTTAGTATGATGGTCATAATAAATAGATGCATATCAAAATAATCAAAGTTGGGGTGCATTATTCCTCTGAATGTGTTGGATCTGAGATCCTTCTGGATCTATGATCGTTATTTAGATAAAAGATCCTTTCTCTTGCAAATACCCTTTAAAACTAACCGTTTAAACATATGTAAGTACATACCTCTGACAGTATCAACAGGTAGTGACACCATCCGACAGCAGTGGTAATAAATAACAAACCTTTAAAAACTTCAAAGGTGCTACAATTGGTGCAAAGAAACCGGCGTGAACGAACTGGTATTGCAACTACAACTTAGGGTTTTATGAGGAAACCCTAATTTCTCAAACTTCAAATTTTTGAATTTTGATCCAGGGACTAGATGCGTTGGGCTGAGGCGAGTTTGTTGGAGCTAACTGTTTCAGAAAATTCCAAGTTTTACCCCTTTAAACTTGACCTGCACAATTCTGGATTGGTACTTCTGGTACTGGTTCTGGTTTCCTGATTTTCTGGTTTTTTGGTACCAACCAAAACTAGGGTTTGACTTTCAGGAGAATCTAGCCACTGAAAAAGTTCGCTCAAGCTGCCAAAAGATTCTCTAGGGCAAGGCGCACTTCCCAAGATAGTTTTTGGTCAAAATTTCCTCTTTAATAAAAGCCCTAATTTCCTTGTATGACAACAGTGACGTTTTTAGATACCCAGTGAAAGGTGCTCTATTCAGTCAAGCTTTGGTACCATGTTAAGTTTTCACTGTTGTTATTAAAGTCTTTCCAAATTACATGAGCAATCAATGCATTTCACAAGGTACGCAGCATTTTATCCTAGGAAACCCTCATGGGGGAGAAAACCCATCAAAAACTTCCTCAATAATAGATTGTCAATACAATGCCAAGACTAAGACCAAAACACCAAGAATAAACCAAGACTAAGCATGCACCTCTCTTCTCCTTCTTCCTACAACTGCAATTGTCTTCAAGATATGCGCACTAGATGAGTGAGTATGAGAGTGTGTAAGTGAGGCACCATCCTAACATATAAATACTAGTTGAGGACAAAGTTACCAAAACTAGACCGGTCGACCAAAAAACCCAAAACTGAACCGGAACCGGCAAGAAACCGAAAAAAAACGGATCAAAAAAACGGCCACTAAAAAATACATAAAATATTCAAATTTTGAAAAAAGAATACATATCCATGTGCATCCATGTGAATCCAAATCATTATACACAAATTTGTGAAGTTTCTCATATATATATAACAAGTAACAGTGTATAAAACCAAAATAGCACTAAGAGTAAGTGCACTCCATAGTCATATGAATATCTTAATCAAAATACATCATCAAAACCTTCCATTGCATGCCCCTTTTTTTATTTTTATTTTTAAAATTGCAAATCTCTTTACTTTTCCGTCCGTACAGCGATTGTACGGAACTGGTCGGTTTGAGAAAAAAAAAACGGTTCCGTATGGAACCAGCCGAAAGAACCGGTCATGGGCGGTTTGAATCACCAATTTGAACCGGTTTTGCTTGTGACCTGGTCGGACCAGCTGATTTTACCAGTTTCGGTCAGGTTTTGGTAACACTGGTTGAGGAGGCGCTAGGGTTATGTCTGTTCACATGGTAGGGCCGAGTCCCGACTTCTTCTAGAAGTGGTTAAAAGCACTTTATAAACACTAGGGGCCAACTTTACAAATACCACCATATAAATATGGTTTGACCAATCCACAAAAGGGGATTTGATCTTATACAAGACCCGACATGATCAATCCGCAAAAAGGGATTTGATCTATAGGATAATAACTCAAATTTAATTAGAATATTCTTCGAAGTTACAATATTTCATCATCTAGCAGTTATAACAGAGCATCATATTGTAATATGATGTCAATTGTGCAAACTTCACTTCAAAGTTCAAAGTAAGTGTCATATAATGTTTACAAAATAGGCCATAATTGTTAACATGCAATTTACCCTTGGTGAATT
>ML787848.1:58737-72548 GCA_009831015.1 Picea engelmannii | reverse complement strand
ATGAAATAAAATATGGCCTTAGCCATAATTACAAGTACATAGTGATATAGATTAGACCAATAATTCCAAAACCCCCTTATTAGCTTTCAGTTGCTCCAAAAGTGTTTTCAACTAGCTATCAAAGTATTTCATGTGACATGAAGTGCTTGTGGTCCACTAGCCCCTTTGTTGTATTTTGATTGGCTTGCATTTAAAGAGCTTAGTGGATGTAAGTTCACCTCGGGATCAATGTTAAGGAGGCACGCTACAAGATGCAGTAATCCACAAACCTGATGGTTTAATATCTTCTACAAGGCTGCACTTATTGAGGAGGATGGTGGCTTAGGACATGTCCAGAAACCATCTTGGAGGAGGGCATTATGAACTTGGAGGTTGGGCATGTATTCCTAGGAGCATTGGAGCCACCTTGCACATAATGTTGAGAAAAGCTTAAACTGAGGAGCCATTGTTGGAGGATGCACCATCTTGCTTAGAGAGCATGAGATAGCCTAGGGTTTATTTGTGGATTTAGTCCATGTTTTATTGTTGACCTCCATCACCTACTCTATATATAAAGGGGGGAGAGTGTCTTCTTAATGAATCACTCTTAGAGAGCATGTCTTTGAGATTGTTAGTTGGTGTGATGCTAGCTATGTGAAGGATCTTGGAAGCACATGTATTTACTGTTGTAACAAGGATTAATGCATGTGGGATGCACGTGTTAGGGTTCCTTGGCTTCTAAGATGCAAGTGAAGAGTGTGTGAAGGTTGTGGCTTGCCAGTGCTTGGGGTTGGATACTGAGTCTGATGCTAGCTTGTTGTTGAGCTCCTTGGAGAAGCTTGTGTAGCTTGGTGGGATGCCTTGCCAGGCCGTTTTATTGTCGGCTAGGGTTTCCAATGATTGTGGATGCCCTAGCTAGGAATTGGCAAGCTTTGGAGATGTAATTGTTTGGGATGAGCTGAGAGGGCTTGTTGTTCCAGCTTGGGATGAGCTGAGGTATTCTGCTTTATTTTCATTATTGTGATAATATGAAGTTGTACCATTGTTGTCTTGAGTTCTGTACTTGCAGATCTGATTTTCAGATGCAATTTTTATTTGTTATTGTGCAAGTTTCGTGATTGTTTGGATAATGCTAACTTTTTTCAATAGAAAGGATGAAATGTTGAGTAATTTGACATGCCTTAAATGAAACTTCAGATCTAAAATGTGCTGTTATATTTCCATTCTTAATAAATATAATTCTCAGATCTGCACATTTCATTAGATCATGCCCTGCATATTTGATTAGATCATGCCCCAAGGTCTGTTGTATTGATCTAGTGTTGAAGTATTTTGTGATGTTTATCTAGTTGAACTTGCCTAAACTAATGGTGGACAGATTTGAGATATTTGTAGGTGTATTTTTTAATATTTCGGGTCATCCCTAAGGCTGAAATTTCAATGTGATATATCTTTGACCTCATTCAAGTGGGGGAAATTTCAGATTGGACAATTTTTTTAAATTTCAACACCCCCTTGAGTTTAACAAGGAGTCACAAAGAGAAGTCACTACAACACAAGATTTACTCCCCCCCCCACCATAATGTTGAGTAGACGACCATATCAACCCCCATGAACTCCATGTCACTCTTTCAGAAAGCCATCAAGATTATGAAGAACTGAGACTGAGCTCCAAAGGGTTTTAGGTGTGTTACCACCTCGATGGGCATGAGGTCTTGAGCATTTTGACAAAATGATGCTTTTGGAACCTTTTTGTCAAACGATCTTTTCTCAGAGAAGGACTTTACACGAGTTATGGCATTATTCACTCTTTGAGGCAAAGGTCACCTATCTGGAGGCATATTTCTACATTAATGAGGTAAAGACAGCCCAAAGGAGGACGATTTAGCACATGATCCCTTGGTTCAAGGTCAAAGACTTAGAATGAGGATGAGCGCCTTGTTTAAAATGAGGAGATACAACACTTCATTGATTGTTTCAAGGTCAAAATGTCAACATCAAAGGGAGAACTCCACATAGGAGGAAGGGAAATCATATTTTATTGTCATCTTGATGAGGGCATCCTACATTTAGGGGTTGTTACAACAACCATTTCCTTTCTTACTACACATTCTCCACTTTGCAATAAAGATTTGGTGACACTTGGCATCATTCAAGGAAAGCACTCATGTTAGAGGATAAGTGGCACATGGTGACCTCAAAACCCATTGTAACCTCCAAGTGTAGTGCCCTAGGGCTTTTGCCTATTATATTATTAGTTTATGCTTATTTTATGCTAAATAGTTGTGAAATGACTTCCAATCACTGAATTGTAGACACTTGTCTGGTTAGCATCTATAGGTTCCAAGCACTTGAGTCCACTGTAACAAGAAGGCAATGTACACGAAGTAGACTGATAAAACTAAAGTAGCCCAACAACTTCTTGTTGATGTTTTGGTAGCTGCGGGAGGTACTAACCTCCAAGTGTAACCTTTGTACTTAGAACAGAATATTCTAGAAGTAAGAGAACCATTAAACAGATTTGTGGAAACCCTAGAAGAGAAGTCAACCCAAGGAGAATAATAACAAAGAAATAGAAAACCCTGAAAGAGAAGTCGGCCCCACCAGAAAAAGTCAAAGTAAATTATATTTGCCAAAAAAGACAGGTCGGCCCTATGGGAAAAGTTCACTTGCAGATTAAGTATAAATAAGGTGGCACCTTAGCTCATTTGCACACACACTCACTTAGCCAATGCGCAAGTCTAAGGAGTAATTGTAGTGGCAGCTAGGGCGCAAGTTTGGAGAGTTGCAATTGCAGTTGGAGAGGTCGCAAGTATGGAGGAATAGTGTAGCAGTCTTTTTGGTATCTCTCTTGTGCTTCTCTTGGTGTAAGGTATGCTATCTTTGTATGGTTATAGTGTTGTTGCTGCAGCAGTATTGTGGCTAGGGTTAATCTGTTGGTTCTAGTGTGGACTTGTCAGAATCATTCTATCTAAGAAAAGGTTAGTGTGCTCAGGAGTGGCATAGTGAATGGCTATGGTTGGGTGACAATGATGTGACATTGTCTATGGTTAAACAAGCAGACCAAACTTTTAACATGGAATCAGAGCTAGTTTCCGTCATAACAGTCTAACCGTTGGAAGGAAGATCCTCAGTTTCCCCCATTGTCAAGCTCGTTGAGCACTTACTGAACCCACTAAAAAGGTCCCCTAAGTAGGGCGCATCTTTTCCCTCAATCAGATCTGCAAATTTTTTAAGTTGATAAATTAGGGTTTCCTCATAAAACCCTAGGTCTACAGTACCAATTGCAGTTCCTAGGTGCCAATTCCTTCATGCCAGTTGCTCCACCAGTTGCAGTACCAATTGCAGTTCCCCAGTTGCAGTTTCTGTAAAACGTTGGGACTAATTTTTGGTTGTCCCAGTGCACCTTACCCTAGCGTATCTCTAGCTATTTTCAAATTGCAAGTTGGAGCACTTTGAAGTTTTTGGATTCGTCGTTGCTTGTCACTGTTGTCGGATGGTGTCGTTGTTGCCAAAGGTACGTACTTGTATATGTTTAAATTGTATCATTATCTTAAGGGTATTTGCAAGAGAAAGGATCTTTTGTCCAAGCAACAATTGTAGATCCAAAGGCATCTTAGATCCAGCACATTCAGAGGAACAACGCACTCCAAGTTTGACTGTTTTGATATATTATGGCATTATTGTGATCTTTTGAACATCTAGTTGTATTCCTGATCTATTGAAGTTATGACTATCATTTACTAACCTCTGGTCAAAGTTAAAGTTATAAGTTGACTCTCGTCAAAGTATTAGATTGATTGAAGTTGAGATTTTTGAGTTTACTTGCATTATATTCTCTAACTCAGATTTATGTCAAGAAAGCATATTGTCTTAGTATAGGGGACGGGTTGGAGAGAATACTTGTCATCTTGAGTGAAGAAGACTCGGAAGAAAAGCAACAACACTCATTCTTGAAGATAAGACTCTAGGTTCCAGGTTTGATTAAATTGATAAGTTTCCAATTTGCAGATATCAAATTTGATAATTGCTACATTACAAGTAAACACTATAGTTGTGACAGCGATCCTTGAAAGGTTTTATTACTATTGATATAAATGCTTATTGTACTTGTTTGCAAGATGAACTAACATCTCCTCTAGGAGATACTTCTTGTTTTGCTTCCAGGCAAGTCACCTTGGTAATGATATGTTGATTACCATGAAATTGTCTTTTATTCTCATCAACATAGATATGTTCTTATGAAAATGTTATTATATTGAAAATACCTTTGCTCTTGTTGCTCTTGTCTTAGGCAGGTTATCTTATAAATTCCATGGAGGTTACCATGGAGATATTGTTGTTCTTGTTTTCTTGTTCCAGGCAGGTTACCGTGAAGGAATGGCTGGTCACAACACTAGAAGAGTGTTGTTCCTATTTCTTATTATTGTATTTTTTATTTTGGCTCTTGTTCCAAGCAGGTCACAAGTGATAGCTTTGAGAAGGAACTACTAAGATGATTGTCCTTGTTATTGTTTTTATTATTATTATAAGAGTTTATTCTTGTCTATTGTTTTCCCTTGTTGTCGGTCTTGTTCCAGGAAGGTCACAGGTGATAACTCTGAGGGAAGCTATAGTGACGGTTGCAGGAGGCAACATATTAGATGGTCTCTAGTTTGAGACATGGAGCAAACTATCCAGATAAGAAGTTGTATACTCGACCACATACATCCATGTACAAAAGAAAAAGAGGACAAAGAAGGGTACTTTTTTGAGTATCTCATATGGAGATTGATTGTAGGGAGCAGAAGGCTCCAAAGATGACCGAACAAATCCCTCTAGTGCAGTTGATCACTTTTCAAATCATCAAGAAGAGTTAGTAGACCAGAAGGGCCTACCCAGAATCGTTGCAGTAACTAGGAAGAGACCAACATAATCATGTGACACTTTGCAGGATGCAAAGACATATAGCATTGATAAGCCATATCATGAGGACCAGATGGCTCCACCAGTGGTGAGGCAGGCGGCCACACCTAGTACCGGCTCAGAAGGAGCTAGAATTCAGAGGGAGTCAACCCTCACGATCCAATAGGGAGGAGCAACCTCCCCAAGACCATTCATAGGAGATTTCAGAGGAAATCATCACATACAGAGAGAGCAGATGGCTCTGAATATTATATAGACTCAAAGGGAGTCAAGCTTCAGAGGGAGCATGGAGACTCACAGTGAGTCTGATTTCAAAGAGAGTCAGTGGCTTAGAGACTTTCATTCAGAAAGTATTCCTCCTCAGATTCAGATGGAAGAGAGAGACATATTCCAAGACTGGCAGACAGATGCCATGAGTTGAGGAGGCTAGAACCTTCTAGGAGATGTGAGATCTCCTAGGAGGATTGCCTTGCTTCAGTAGACCTTGCTACAGTGATAGAGGAGGAAGTCAATCAGAAGGATTGGGTTATGGATCTTTTCCTTGGTTCTGAGACCAGAAGGGAACTCAGTGGTGCCTTCCAAGTTGATCTACAAGATCAAGCATGTTGCAGATAACATTATAGAGATGTACAAAGCTTGATTTGTAGCCAGAAGATTCTCCCAGCAAGAGGGAGAAGATTATGACGAGACACTTGCTCCAGTAGTTAGAAGAAGTATACATAGAGCAGCCACAAGATACATGAGAAGGAGTCTCATGTCTACACATTGAAGAAAGCTTTGTATGGACCTAGGGTATGATATGTCAGATCAGACAGTTTCCTGATGAGCTTGAGCTTTACCAAGAGTAGAGCAGATTCCAACCTGTACTTCAAGGTTGTGGATGGTGGACCAATGATACTACTATTATATGTGGATGACTTGTTTCTAATAGGAGACGAGAAGCTCATCATTGATAGTTAGAGGAAGCTTCTTGCAGAGTTCGAGATGAAAGACCTAGGCATGATGCATTATTTCTAGGTCTAGAGATCTGGCAAAGACCGAGTGAGATTTTCCTTAACCAAGGAAAATATGCTATAGAGATTCTGAAGAGATTCATAATGATGGATTGTAAATCCATGACTACTCTGATGGTGACAAATCTGAAGTTATTAAGTGACACATCTTCAGAGACAGTGGATGCCACCATTTATAGAAAGATGATTGGTTCGTTGATGTGCTTAACGAATACGAGGCCAAATATATGTTTTGTGATGAACACACTGAGTCAATGTATGGTTGAGCTGAGACGTGTTCATTTGAATGTAGCAAAACATGTGATGAGGTACCTGAAGGGTACAATTGATTATGGACTCAGATATGCTTCAGATCGTGAGATAATCCTACAAGGATTTATTGATTCAGATTGGGCCGGTAATGTTACAGACCGAAAGAGTACAATTGGATGTTGCTTTAGCATGGGATTAACTATGATCTCATGGTTCAGTAGGAAGCAGACTATTGTGGTGCTCAGTACGCTGAGGCAGAGTATATTGCAGCCTGTTCAACTAGCAGCGAAGCAGTGTGGCTTCGAAAGTTGCCTACAAGATTGTTTGATCTCAAGTTAGAGGCGACTTGTATTTGGTTTGACAACCAGAGTTGTGTGAAGTTGACAAACAACTCGGTGTTCCATGACAAGTCCAAGCACATCGAGATCAAGTACCATTATATCATAGATATGGTACAGAGGGGGGCAGTGAAGCTCCAATATGGCGTTATAGATGAGCAGATAGATGACGTGTTGACCAAGCCTCTGTCGAGAGTGAAGTTTGTGTACTTCAGAAACAAGCTTGGTGTGGTCCAAAAGGACGTCCCTAGTAAGAGGGAGTGATGAGTTACATATGTGATTCCAGGGCAGCAGCTTCAGCATGTGACAGTGGCAGCGAGTAGTCATTCATGAGCACATTACGGCTACTCCAGTGAAAAATTATGGTACGCCGAGTTCCTGCTACTCCAGTGAAAAATTATGGTACGCAGAGGGATACTCCAATGAAAAAGTCTAGTACGTCGAGTTACTGCTACTCCAGTGAAAACGTTTGGTACACAGAGGGCTACTCCAGTGAAAAAGTTTGGTACGTCGAGTTACTGCTACTCTGGTGAAAAACTTTGGTACGCAGAATGCTACTCCAGTGAAATAGTCTGGTACTCACGTTACTAACTATGGCATCAGTCGGCATGACCTCACACAAGGTCAGCATATGCCATGCCTTCAGGGCTGGTTAGTTACCCGACCTTTCAAGTTGGTGGACCAACCTGTATGGTTGGAGGTGTTTCCTAGCCTTGGGCTAGATGGGTAGTGTGTGCACACTACATCGCCTAATCCTTGTGATTAGATGTCTGGTCATTGTGGACCAGTTTCCTGGTGTGCCAAACAGAGGTTACTAGTTCCTTGTGAACTAGATGCTAGATTATGTGTGAGCTGGCGACTTGCCTACTTCTATATGACCTAGCTAGAGCCTCATGATGACACAAAGCTCGGAAGGATGATGAGACCCCAGACACATGATTGTGACATGACCATCAGATAGTCTGTGTGTGTGACTATGACAGAGTCTGTGTGGCTATGATGGTGATACTTGTTACATGATGTGTTTGATCATGAGATGTCCTGTTTGGCCATGCTACTTGCTACATGAGTTGTTTGATCATGAGATGGCATGTTTGGCCATGTTACTTGTTACATGATCTGTTTGATCATGAGATCGCTTGTGTGGCTATGCTAATGCTACATGTAAACTGGTCTGCAAGACCATGTGAGTCTTGCCCATGCCATGTGAGATGGATGGATGTGTTTGAGACCAGTACATGAAGAACATCTTAGTTAATACCTCCCTAGCTAAGAGGGAGTGTTGATGTTTTGGTAGCTACGGGAGGTATTAACCTCCAAGTGTAACCTTTATACTTAGAAATGAATATTCCAGAAGTAAGAGAACCATTAAACAGATGTGTGGAAACCCTAGAAGAGAAGTCGGCCCAAGGAGAATAATAATAAAGAAATAGAAAACCCAGAAAGAGAAGTCGGCCCTGCCAGAAAAAGTCAAAGTAAATTATATTTGCCAAAAAAGACAAGTCGGCCCTGTGGGAAAAGATCACTCGCAGATTAAGTATAAATAAGGTGACGCATTAGCTCATTTGCACACACACTCACTTAGCCAATGCGCAAGTCTAAGGAGGAACTGCAGTGGCATCTAGGGTGCAAGTTTGGAGAGCTGCAGTTGCAATTAGAGAGGGCGCAATTCTGGAGGAATAGTGTAGTAGTCTTTTTGGTATCTTTCTTGTGCTTCTCTTGGTGTAAGGCACACTATCATTGTATGGCTATTGTGTTGTTGCTGCAGCAGTATTGTGGCTAGGGTTTATCTGTTGGTTTTAGTGTGGACTTGCTGGAATCATTCTATCTAAGAAAAGGTTAGTGTGCTCGAAGGTGGCATAGTGAATGCCTATGGTTGGGTGATAGTGATGTGACATTGTCTATGGTTCAACGAGCATACCAAAATTTTAACACTTCAAAACATTGCTTCCTCCATTGTAATCATATCCATCAGTTGCAGTGTTAGATGGGGGTCAGCTAATTGCATAAGAGAAAATCATCTGCATTGCACAAGTGCAATTGCAACTCTTTTTTTTTCTCCTTTGTCCAGGCCATAGCTTCAAGGTATTCCAGGTATCCCTGAACACCAAAATCGAACAAGATCTGGGCTGATACCTGATGATGCCTCTGTTGCATGAGTGCCTTCAAGTTCCCACAAAATTTTGTAATCCTCGTTATGTAAAAGACTTACCACAGAATCTGCAGGCCCATCATCATCATCTTGGTCATTAAATTTCCAAAGAGGTTTTACATAAGATACCTTTGTATCAAATGGTGGATAACAGAGGTTTTAGCATTTTGATGTTGATTCTAAGGAGTTTGTGGATCTTACGCAAACTAGCCATTTATATTTAAGAGACCAGCCTCCACTCTTGCCTTTCCCTGCTCCTTGGAAACTCATACTAGCCTGAGTGAAATGAACAATGCTTCTCCTACTGCTACCACGATCCTAAACATGCTTGAGAATTTGAGCAGCTAGTAAATAATGATATTCGGGGACAAACTTATGTACCTAAAGCTACTGGTTGGGGGGATGCAGTTTGAGTCCTCAGACTCTGTTGCCTCCACTCCACATAGACCTGCACCTGACATAATCATTCCTAAATTTTCCCCTGTGTTGGATAAGTTGAAAGCTCCTACTAATGATTCACCTCTGCCTCCTCAAGGCCCTTGCTGTAAAACCTTCAACTGTTGTTGCTACAAATACTCCCATGGTTTCTCCTATAAAGGGACATGTTGATGACTCTAATTATTCTCACCACTGCCCTTACTTTGCGACATCTTACAGAGCACGAGAATTGAAATTTCATTTGATGATTTCCTTGGGAAAAAATACATTAGATGTGTTATATTTTAATGTTGACTTATTGAGCACTTTTTTCTAAAGTTAAAAGTGAAAATAATTTAAGTGATGGTTCTTTTAATCTTGGCCATCCATCTCATTGAGAAGATGAGGGTTGATCTCTTTGGAGATAGGGTTTTCGCTTGCTCACTGAGATAAAATAAATCGACTTGGTGGCTGGGCGTGTCTTTTTTTGAAGAGAGAGGGCGAACTTCAGCTTGGAGAAGGAGTTTGCTTGAGGGTTTGCTGGAGAAATTGTGTAGAGAGGATAGGAGAATTTTACAAGAGGATTGTCTAGCTTCCTTAGCATTTTGCAGAGGCCAATACTCAGATCTCAAGGAGTCGTCGTACAGGGTGACGCAGAAGTGACACAGGCAGTCATACAATTGACACAGAGGCTTACGCAGGGGTTATTTCTCAGTCATTTTGGTTCCTTGGTTTGGTATAGGGCCGTACAATTGTTCTGGAAGTGTATTGCTGGTTCTTACTCAGGCATTTGATTGGATCGATCCATTTGTAAGAAAACTCTATATTCTTTCTGCTGCATAATAATAAAATCAACAAACTGAAGAACGGGTTTTCCTACATTGGGTTTTTCCTGAGGTTATTTTACCCAAAAATACTTGTGTACATCATGCAATGTGATTGTTGTTGTCTCTACATTGTTCCTAGATTTATTTTCTTCTTTGCATTTTAATTTTGTGAAGAAACCTAGCAGTAACCTTGCAAAGAACAATTTCAAAAAATTATTTTTAAGTGCTAAGTGACTTCTGACTGATATATTGTTGGAGTTTCTAGGTTCACCTTGCTGAGTTTTAGTGGATTCACATGGTATCAGAGCGGTATTGTTGAAGGAACAACATCAGAGTTTTGGTTTTCAGGCAGATTATTTCAGATCAGAAATAACGAAAGGTTCAGATCTGCAAAAAGAAAGGTTCAGATCTGCAAAAGAATGGTTTATTACAACACAGAATCAGTAAGGCAGCATCAAGGTTTGGACAAAGAGACTTTCAAAATGGAGAATGGAGGATAGACTTCAAGGTGCTCAAAACCTTGCCACCAGGAAGGAAAGGGTTACCATGATCTTGGATGTCAATGATGTCCTTGAGCACATTACAGAGACAGCAGCAGCTCCTACGTGTAAAATTTTGAGTTTGATTTCATATGCAGATTATTCTTTTAAATTTGTAATGTTCCTGACTTGGCTAGTCAAGGAAATCCTGCTAATATGTGTGTAGGATCAATGGTTTACAGCATATAAATGATCGTACAAATAACAAATGCGACAAAGACTGCAAAGTTTATATTATGATATCTCTGCGGAGTACAAATGTCGAATGCGGCTGAATAAAATGAATCACTCGGCTAGATCAAGTGACAAAAGGATCTTAGCCGGAGTACAATAAGCAAATTAAAAGATAATACCCGATAATAGATGAGTACTGTGGGGTCAATGGATGAGCTGTAACTGTGGCAGATCGCACGGTAACTGCTGAAAGTCCAGAAAGGTTGCCCTGGTGGCTAAACTTCTCGGAATGACCTAGAAACTGTCCCAAATGGTGCGCCCTGCTCTAGCTCTTAGTCTGGATGACTGACCGGCCCCTCTGCTAGTGTGTATGGACCCCGGATGGATCCCCCTGGGGGAATGCGCCCCTCTCTCACTGGAAAAATGCGCCCTAGAGATTCCACTATCGGAATCGGTTGAGATGTATCTCAAAATGATTGCCTTGGCCTATTGGGAAATGGGTCGGAAGGGTTTCCCTGGATCTGATCTGATGATCGCTCGAGAACCCCGAATGTGTCCGGCAAAAGTATCGCACTCCCAACTCTAGAAAATGCGCCCCAGATGATTCCTCCGTCGGAATCTGACGAGGAACTAGGCGAAAGATGAGCCTTGCCTTCCTCTCAATTGGGTCAAAGGGGAATCTATGAACTCTCCCTGGATGGGACAAGTCGATCCACTGAACCTCCTCAAGAGTTGCGCCCTCACGCTGGATAAATGCGCCCTTACTGTTGGACCCTGTGTAACTGCTGCTGAAGAATGATGGAAGACCTGTGTGATCTTCCCGGTGACTAGGGTGTGTCTCTCAACACCGAAATCAACCAACTGGTGTCTTCCTCCTGGAATCCACTGAACTATCTCTCCTAAGATGCGCCTCTCTCCTCAATGACAAGTCATAATTTGCATAATGATGAATTAGGTCACTGACCCTTCACTTATAGCTTTCCTAAACCCTAATTCACTGTTGAAACCCTAATTCGCTATTGACTTCTAGTTTTAGCTCGTTTGTTCTATTTTTAGCTCATAATGGCTTAAAAGAGATTTTAACCACTTTTAGCTCAATGTCACTTTCTGAACATAACACCTTTGACTGGAGTGACCCCTAGTAACCCTATTTACCCCTTTTATGGCCCTGGCTATAGTCTAACGAGGCGGTTTAGACCATTAAGCCTCCTCTCTGGAGCTCCTATTTGGAAAGAGACATTATAGTCCTCCCTTCTCAAAATTGCTTGTCCTCAAGCAATACCAATCCAGGGTGCTGCAACACCTGCTCGCTCTCCCAAGTAGTGTCCTCTACTGGAAGCCCTCTCCATCTGATCAAACACTCTCTTATGACCATGCTACTCAGTTCCCACTCCCGAAACTCCAAAACCTCCTCCGGAATCAACTCCAACTGTCCCTCCTCATCCAAAGGGGGAGGCTCCTCTGATGTGCTAATAAATTGTCCCACTGCCTTTTTGAGGCAAGATACGTGGAACACATTATGAATCTTGCTCCCCTCTGGAAGCACTAGCTCATAAGCAACCTCGCCTACTCGGCGCATGATCCTGTAAGGCCCATAAAATCTAGGCTTGAGCTTCTCAGCCCCACTCTTCTTCAGAGATGACTGTCTGTACGGTTGGAGTCTCAAGAAAACCAAATCCCCAAATCTCCTGACTCTCTATGATCCAATCCTTGGTCTTGGGAGCTCTGCTCTCCCCGAAAACCAAGTCTACCAAAGTGGGAGCATCATATATGTACAATGCTCGGAAGGGTGTCATACCAATGGACATGTTGAAAGTGGTGTTGTAGCTATGCTCTCCTAAATATAGCCACTTTACCCATGTTCTTTGTTGTCCACCTACATAGTTCCTCAAATATCCTTTAACCCACTTGTTGACAATCTCGGTCTGCCCATCTGTTTGAGGGTGATAGATGGTGTTGGGTGTTAGCTTTGCCCCCACCAACCGAAACAACTCTCTCCAGAATGTCCCCATGAACCGACTGTCCCTGTCACTGACGATGTTCCTCGGCAACCCATGAAGTCTGAAGACCTCCTTGAAAAATAGCTTGACTACCTGAACTGCATTGTACTCTATCGGTATGGCATAGAAGTGAGAAAACTTGGTCAATCTGTTGACCACTACACAGATACAGTCCTTACCCTGGACCTTGTGTAGGCCTGTGATGAAGTCCATCGATATACTCTCCCATTTATACTCTGGAATGGGGAGTGGTTGAAGTAGCCCTGCTGGAAGAGCATGCTCTGACTTGTTCTGCTGGCAAGTCACACACTCACTGACGTGTCTCATAACGTCCTTTTTGAGGCCCTTCCATGAGAACCTCTCCCTGATCTGTCTGTAGGTTTTGAAAAACCCCTGGTGGCCTGCTAGTGGTGAATCATGAACTGATGTGAGGATCTTCTTCTTGAGCCCCGAATCTGGCACCAAGTAGACTATGTCCTTGTAGAATATGACATTGTCAATGACCCTATACCTATCATCTTGTATCTGCCCATCCATAACCTCACAAGCAAACTTGTTCTTGGAATATTCCACTAACAAGTGGGATTTCCAATCTGTTGAAATCTCCATCAAAGAACATGTCGCAGGTCTCCTCGATAGTGCATCGGCCACAATGTTCTTCTTCCACTTGACATACTCTATGTCGAAGTCGAATTATTGTACCTTCGTCACCCATTTCTGCTGGTGCTCACTGAGGTCCTTCTATTCAAGGAAATACTTCAAGTTGTTGTGATCTGTCTTGACCACGAATTTGTTGCCCACCAAATATTGCCTGAATTTGGTCAAGGCATGCATGATTTCCAGCATTTCCTTGTCATAAATGGAGTACAACCTCTCAGGCTGACTGAGCTTCCTGCTCTCGAATACAATGGGTGTCCTCCTTGCATCAAAATTGCCCCGATACCCTCGCTGGATGTGTCACACTCTAGTACAAATGGCAAGGTGAAGTCTGGTAATGACAACACTGGACAAGTGCCCATGACTTCCTTCATGTGATCAAAGGTTTTCTGTGACTCCTCGGTCCAGATGAAAGCCCTGTTGAGATTTGGATACCTTGGAAAGTGGTCCCCATGTGCTTATGAGTCTCTAAGCACAAAGGGGGAAGACTATTACCCTTGTACTTTACTTTATGATTCTAATTTCACTTTGACTTAGGAGTTTTAAGTCAAAAGTGAA
>ML787848.1:36088-49200 GCA_009831015.1 Picea engelmannii | reverse complement strand
TGAAAGGACGGCCCATAAATCTTCAGTCCTTGCATTTTTCCAAGCATACCTCTTGACATAAGCATTGAGGCCTTTCTGAAAAGAGTAAAAAGCTATTAGTTTCAGAAGGCATACCTGAATTAAACTGCAACAGAGACTATCATGATAAAAGAACTAGGGAAAATACAGATGCAGTAGTGACAACAATATAAGAACAATACAATGATGTTTTAGACATGCAAATGAAAATCAATGTAAATTTAGATTCTTTTCAACTCCATATCGACTGGTATATTTGAAATTTTACATGCCTTGGCTCCTCAATATTGATGGCACTTGGTCTATCACTGTACTGCCAAATTAAATTTATTTTCCACCAATGTCGAGTAATTCCTATTCTCAAGAGCGCAGTATCACATGGAAAGTAATACTCCAGTGGCACTTTTCTCCCTTCGTTTATTTCATCTCTACGAGTTTCAATTTGAGAAAGGATAAAACATCAAATCCTGGGTTGCATGAGCAGTTAACCATGTCGATATTGTTGAGATTTGGGTACCTTGGAAAGTGGTCCCCTTGTGTTTGCGAGCTTTTAAACACATGAGGGAAGTACTTTGTACCTTGTACCATGTACTTTATGTCTAATTTCACTTAGACTTAGGAGATTTAAGTCAAAAGTGAAATTTGGTCATTTTAGCCTAAAGTGACAATTAATTTACAAAGTGGGTGAATTAATAGACATATAGTGAAACTATGGAAACTTAAGTAAAGTGGGTTTTGAGTTGAGATTTAGATGAGATGATCTCAACCATTGATTAGGGATGAGATTAGATGATCTCATCCACCCAACTTTTAGGTTTCCTTATGCATCCTTAAGGAGGGCACAAGAGGCAAAGGAGAGGTCATTCACTCATTTGTTCACTCCAAGAGTTTGAGAGAGAGCAAGAGGATGAGGTTTCAGGCATTGGGAGAGGAAAGCTTGGGTGCCTTCTTGCATGGAGGGCTCATGAAGGCTTAGTGCCCAGTTTATTTATTGAGGAGCTTCCAGTTCTGAGGAGTGTGCACTTGAAGAGGAGGGCACATCATCAGTGGGGAGTACTTAAAGAGCTCGGATTGCAGGGAGGTCTGGAGGCTACACTTCAATATCAGAGCATTGTGGAGCGGAATTCTGTTCAGAGCTTTCAGTTGGCATTTGGCTCAGTTTTAGTGGTCTTGGCAGCATTTATGGGGGGCGCACCATCCTAGGAGGCTCTTGCTTGGTTTGGACTTGCATTCCAGCTTGGATCAAGCTGCTATTGTATCAGGTTCATCTATATTTTGTACTTGTTGTATTCCACCATCTATTCTCCTCATATATAGACATATATTCCAAACTGGTTTTCCCCGGGGGGGTTTATCCAGGGTCATGTTGACAAAAAATACCTGTGTTCAATTTCATGTAGTGTAGAACTGCTTTATTTTCAGCTGTAAAGAACTCTAGGTGTGTTACATTTATTTTAGTATGCATGTGCTAACCCTTGGTGACTAAAACTACATGCTAGAGCACCTAAAATTGTGAATGTAACCATAACAAATCAGCAAGAAGTTCATGAACTGTTGGCTATCCTAGAACAGCAGCCAAACCTTCATTGACAGTTGAAACTTAGAGTTAGCTTGAGGTCAAAGACAGACCTAGTTGGCAGTTTGATAGGACCTGGAAAATCTTCATGGTATCAGAGCTGAGGTGGCTGATTTTTGAGTAGTTTGGACAGCATATCAGTGGGTTGTTATATACATCTTCTTGGAAGATTTTGTGGACAGCCATGGACAGTTTTTAGTGGCTGCTTGTGGGCAGAATTTTGTAGAAGATTGTAGAGCAGTTTGTCCACAATTTGGACAGCTTCTTTTCACACCTGCGTGGACAGGAGTGAGGCTGTATTTTACGACCTATTTTCACATCTATATTGCTAGGAGTGAGGTCGGAATTCGCTTGCCTCTTTTCACACCTGTGTTGGCAGGAGTGAGGCAGCATTCCTTTGCAGTTTGAGCATCAGTTGGAGTGTAGTTTGGCAGACATGTCAACAATTCAAATGCGTGTGGAGGACAGGCTAGTTGGGGCTAGCAATTGGTCGCCTTGGAAGGCAAGGATAGTCTTTGTCTTAGAAGACCTCAAACCATGGAATATAGTTGAGGCGCCTGTTCCTGCTATTCCTGTTACTACTCCCGTCTTCGTGGCAGAGTTCAGGAAGAGGAACAACAAGGAAAAGAGGACCATATGTGATGCAGTGCGGGATCATATCATTCCCCACTTGATTGGGAAAGATTATGCATATGAGATGTGGGCATCTCTATGCAAACTTTATGAGAGCTCTTATGAGAACCGGAAGTTGGTTCTTCATGATCGACTGAGGGGCATTCGTAGGCTCGAGGATGAGTCAGTTACTTCCTTCCTTGGTCGATACACCCAGATCAGAGACGAGCTTGGAGCCATCGGAGAGGTGGTGAACCCCAACTCTATGGTGAGGACAGCTTTGAACAGCTTCACCAAACCATGGGGTCCATTCGTTCGCGGCATTGCTTCCAGGGAGGCCATGCCCACATGGTAGAGGATGTGGGATGACTTCGTCCAGGAGGAGACTAGACTTGTGGCAGAGGCTTCTGGACGGCATCAACAGCAGAGTGACGAGGACCTTGCTCTTTGGACAAAGGGCAAGAAAAATACCGGTCGAGGACATCGACAGGGTCCCAAGTTTGGGGCCCCACCACAGGGAGGAGAGAGCAGCAGTGGGACGAAGTGAGATATGAGCTCAGTGAGATTCTTTGCTCGTAGGGATTTGGGTCACTATGTAGGACAGTGTCCCAAGAAGAAGAAGAAGCAGCATGATGTTTTAGCAACGACAACAGAGGAGCTTGAGTTTGATGAGCAGTTTGCGAGAGAGTGTGTATTCGTGACTACTTTGCCTGTTGTTACACCATCCAGCATTAGATGGGGAGGCAGAATTGAGGAGGATCGACTGACTCATAGCAGTGATTCAGAGGGAGATCAGACTAAGTTTCCTTGGACACCTTCTTCAGAGGGGGTGACTGGTCCACCAGGGATAGCTTCAGTTTCAGAGTTGTCGAGCAGACAGAGAGTTGGTGCTACAGCTTCAGAGCATCAAAGATTGATGAGGAGGAGCGGCAGGGCACCACGGAGGCTTGAGCCTCACTTGGCTACAGAGACGGGCAGATCAGTTTCTGGATCCACTTCATGTGGAAACTACTTGGCGAGAGGCCAAGTTGGGGATCTTGGTGAGATGTCGAGATCCTGGTACTCTTGGTGAGATACCAAGAGAGTGACTCTTAGTGAGATGCCAAGAGATAGAAATCCTTGGTGGGAGACCAAGGTGGAGATCTTTGGTGTGATGTCAAGATCTAGGTGATCTTGGATAGGTGGAGAGACACTTCCATCTATGGATCACGCAGATTGAGCAGATCTGTGTCAGACTACTTTCATTGATCAGGGTACAGCCATACTCACCGAGTATATGTCAGAAGGCAACCATGTCCACTATAGGAATGGTATTGGTGGTGATGGGCACTTTCCTCGATAAGAGGGAGTGTTGAGATTTAAGTACCTTAGAAAGTGGTCCCCTTGTGTTTGTGAGCTTCTAAACACATGAGGGAAGTACTTTGTACCTTGTACCATGTACTTTATGTCTAATTTCACTTTGACTTATGAGATTTAAGTCAAAAGTGAAATTCGGTCATTTTAGCCTAAAGTGACAATTAATTCACAAAGTGGGTGAATTAATAGACATAAAGTGAAACTATGGAAACTTAAGTAAAGTGGGTTTTGAGTTGAGATTTAGATGAGATGATCTCAACCATTGATTAGAGATGAGATGAGATGATCTCATTCACCCAACTTTTAGGTTTTCCTTATGCATCCTTAAGGAGGGTGCAAGAGGCAAAGGAGAGGTCATTCACTGATTTGTTCACTCCAAGAGTTTGAGAAAGAGCAAGAGGATGAGGTTTCATGCATTGGGAGAGGAAAGCTTGGGCACCTCCTTGCATGGAGGGCTCATGAAGGCTTAGTGCCCAGTTTATTTATTGAGGAGCTTCCAGTTCTGAGGAGGGCGCACCATCAGTGGGGAGTACTTAGAGAGCTCAGATTGCAGTGAGGTCTGGAGGCTCCACTTCAGTATCAAAGTATTGTGGAGGGGTTTTCTGTTCAGAGCTTTCAGTTGGCATTTGGCTCAGTTTCAGTGGTCTTGGCAACATTTCTGGGGGGCGCACCATCCTATGGCGCTCTTGCTTGGTTTGGAATTGTATTTCAACTTGGATCAAGCTACTATTGTATCAACCTATCAGGTTCATCTATATTTTGTACTTGTTGTATTCCACCATCTAGTCTCCTCATATATAGACATATATTCCAAACTCATTTTCCCCAGAGGGGTTTATCCAGGGTCATGTTGACCAAAAATACCTGTGTTCAATTTCATGTGTGTTAGAGTGTAGAACTGCTTTATTTTCAGCTGTAAAGATCTCTAGGTGTGTTACATTTATTTTAGTATGCATGTGCTAACCCTTGGTCACTAAAACTACATGCTAGAGCACCTAAAATTGTGAATGTAACCGTAACAAATCAGCAAGAAGTTCCTGAACTGTTGGTTGTTGGACCTCAAGAACTCTAGATGCTATCCATTGCATGTACCCACCATCATAATGATGGTGTTTCACAATGGACTCCCGAAATTTGTGTGCCTTTGAACATTTCCTAACATAGCAAACTAACAACAACCACCATTGGTGTTTTCTGTTCATTTGTTGCCATGCTTGTTGCGGCTATTGTGAAAATGGGCTCGAGAGGTGCTACAATCTTTACCATTCATTTCAGTGCAGTGTCCAGTTTCTCATACCTTGTCACCTTATCCAGTATACACTGCATATTAATGCAGGCCAACGAAAAACAAAATGCATGTACATAAAAGAAAGCCAAGATTGAGCCAAAAAGACAATGTAAAATACATCAAAGTTAAACAATAGAGGGACAAACTAGAGTTTGGAATGCATTTGTTTTACAGACAGCAGATGAAATTGATTTTAGTGAAAAGTTGTCATGGTTTCTTGCTGAAGACAACGATCCTTTACACCTTTGATCTTTGTTTCTTCGTCATTTTTGTGCAGATGTTGTGACTGACTTTTAGCTACAAGCCAAAAAAGATGGCCACAGGCCTCAAGAAGAAGATTGTTCAAGCCACAAGACTGAAAGCAGAAATGGACCAGACTGGAGATGGATGGGGAGGAGGCAAGATTTGATGCAGGAGGTGGCTCAAGGGTTTTTATAGATCTGGTAATGATCTCATGACCAGTGGAAGATGGMGAGAAAGATCCAAAATGATAGGTAAGCTTAATCCCTTTTCATTTGTTATGCATATTTCTGAGTAATGTATGGATCGTAGGGTTTTAACAGGGGCCAAAACATTATCCAGCACATGTGGAACTTGGGAAATATGTTTACTAGCCCAAAAAATTGGGTCATACCAACMCCAACTATATCACCAACRTGGAATGAGATATTCAATGTAGACATGCAATCAATGCAGAGGCCAGAGGTAGGTAGATSCTCTCTGACATCGAATTGGGTGGATGGGAAGGGAATGCAGGATCATTACAAGGTTTCAWTGTCCACCTTGAATACGCCCTGTGCAAACTWTAGTTCACCACCCTATGTCTTGAAACCTCCCCACACTCCTGCAACRAGGCAAGGATCTCCAAYGTTAGACATTTACAGTCACCAGGTWACTCTACGTGGGGTTTGAAGCTATCAGAGGCAGAGTTATGTGAAGGTTATTCTCTCGGCCATTCAAATCTGGGTGTGAATGATAAGAGCAGTGTTTTAAAACTCGAACTTGGCCTCGGGATCGGTCGAGGGTCAACTTGGACTCAGACTTGGACTCGGGATTGACTCGGTTTTACTAAAAAATACTGAAAATATTTAAATTTAATAAAAATAATATATTTAAACATTCCAAACCATTAGAGAAAAAATATTCAAAGTCTACTCATGTACATTGTATATAATGTTAAATTTGGCAGCATCGACAGTCATTCTCCAATGAGAGGCCACATGGGCCACCTTGAGGTTAGCCAAGGAGATTTGGAGAATCAACCAGTCTTGTGAGGTATTGGCAAAAGCCAGGGGGAACGTACAACCTCTGTGAGTCAAACCAGAAGTCGGGATGAATGAGATGCTATGTAAGTCTAATGCAAAAGTCAGCGGGAACGTACAACCTCTGTGACTCAAACCAAAAGTCAGGGGGAACGTACAACCTCTGTGACTCAAACCAAAAGTCAAGATGAACGAGATGCTATGTAAGTCTAATGCAAAAGTCAGAGGGAATGTACAACCTCTGTGAGCATAGACAGTCTAGTGCAAAAGTCAGGGGGTACATACAACCTCTGTGAGCATAGATAGACTAGTGCAAAAGTCAGGGGGAACGTACAACCTTTGTAAGCCTAGTCAAGCCTTGTGAGCCATGAGCAAAAGTCAAGGCATCTAGCAAAAGTTAGGTTGAATATAAAATTCCTATGAGCTAGAAACAAACGATATTTCTAATATTGCAAATGATATAAATGTATTGATCTAGTGCGTTGGCACGTGTAACATTATCCACCATGAAAAGAAATTTGAATTGCCTTGTAAAGAGTCGAGTTGTTGAAGTCAAAGTTGCATGTCTAAGTCAAAGACATTGTTGTCAAGCTGTCGCATGTTGCATGTTGCATGCATATCTAGTTGCATGTTGCATGCATGACATGCACTGCATGCATATCTAGTTGCATGTTGCATGCATGCATGACATGTGCATGCTAAGTTAGTACACATGCATACCAAGTCAAGGGTGAGTTGTAACTGAAGTCTCAAGTCTAGTTCTATTTTCGAATTAAAGTGTGAAGCTGAGTTATGTTAAAGCAGGCAAACAAGTTCCTAATTCGAGCCATCTACTTCTCCTCTTCACTCCCGTATAAGCAAAGGTCGACCCCTCTCTTCAACACAATCGTTATGCAGGGTAAGGGTGAATGTAGAGACAGCATATGGAGGCGCATATCAGCATACAGAGGCAGCACATAAAGGCGCATAACAGTGCTGTCATAACAGCATACAGAGGCAGCATATAAAGGCACATAACAGTGCAGTCATAACAGCATATAGAGGCAGTAAAAAGGCGCATAACAGTGCTGTCATAACAGCGTATAGAGGCAGCATAAAAGGCACATAACAGTGCTGTAATAACAGCATAAAAGGCGCATAATAGTGATGCAGAGGCAGCATATTCGAGGGCACCTCGGTGCTTTAGAGACAGCATATCAGAGGTGCATATCAGTCAATTAGAGGCAGCTTCAACAACCCATATCAGAGCTGATATATCTCAGTCTTTGAAAGCAACTCGGATACATCTATATCAGCAAGGTCTCTTAGTTCTTTGTCAGGTCAAAGTCAACTTGGCAAGCTCTTTAAGAGCAGAGTTTTCATGGTGGATGTTTGTAAGTGATCTTACATTATTAATGCAATAAAGGAATATCGTTTGCTGGGGGTTTTCTCCCTGTACAGGGTTTCCCCAGGGTATATGTGTTGTTGATGTGCATGCTTACATATCTACATGATTATTGTTATTCAATTATGATTCTATATTGTTGAAATCTATTAAGCTGGAATCAAAGTATTGAAGAATTCAAAGAAATTATCCGCTTAAGAAATCAAGCTCAAAATTTAACATGGTATCAGAGCTTAAGGTGTGTTAAGCTTGTTGAAGTGCAGCAAGAGGTACACACAGATCCAAGCAAGCTTGATTAAGTTTCCAGTGTGAGGTCCATGGCATCCTCCATTTCAGTCAGGGCCGAGGATAGGCTCAAAGGAGCTGCCAACTTCAATGAGTGGAAGCTCCGGATAACAAATATTTTGCGGGAGCATGATCTTGAGCAGTATGTAACCACAATGGTGGAGAAACCCACTACTAATGCAGGAAGAGCGTCTTTCAGGAAGAGTCAAGCAAAGGCCAAGTGAATCATCTTTGATTCAGACAAAGACAATATAATGCCGGCAATGACTGCCAAGGACTGTATGGATACCTTGGTGAATTTGTATTAGAAACAGGCTCCAAGTCAGAGGAGGACACTTAAGCACAAGCTTAAGTATTTGAAAATGGAGAAAGGTGAATCAGTAGCAGCGTTTTGTTCCAGGATAACCCAGATAAGAGATCAGCTTTTGGTCACAATAGACGATGATGATTTAGTGCAGGCCATATTTGATGGTCTTCCTTCTTCATGGGAGACCTTCTTATCTAGTGTAAGTGGGAGAGAGATTCAGCCCACGTTTGAGAGGTTATGGCATGATTGCCTCCAGAACGAGAGTTGCACTGCTACCAGGAGTGAGCCAACCAAAGAAGAGCATTCAGCATTAGCATCAAGATTCAAGGGAAAGAAGAAAGGCACTTTCCAAAAAGGCTCTCAAAGAAAGCCAAACAGCAAAGGTACGTTAAAAGGCAAGAGTATTGATACATCTAAGATTAAATGCTTTAGTTGTAATAAGATGGGTCATTTTGCTAAAGACTGTTGGTTTAGAAAGAAATATCCAAGGAAAGGGAAACATCATGCCTCAACTATTGAGGATGATGAATCCAAAAGAAAACAGAAAAGTCCTTCTAATGAGAAAGAAACAGAAAAGAATACTACTTGGTTTCTGCCTTATCCAGTTCAGTTTTCACGGAGCTGAAAACTTGGTTCGTAGACAGTGGTGCATCAAAGCACATGACAGGGTACAAGGAGATCCTCTCAGATTTCAAGACAAAACGTTTTGCAGAGCAGGTTGAGTTTGGGGATGACAAATGTTACAAGATAGAGGGAGTTGGCTCGATATCTCCTTCAGATTGGAATCTGGGGCTAGACTTCATGTTGATGAAGTATTATATGTTCCAGGGCTCAAGAAGAATCTACTATCAATTGCAACCCTTGAGGACAAGGGATATTGGGTGATCTTCAAGGACAAGAAGGCACTACTGTAGGCTAAAGGTGGCCACTTAAGTACAACAGAACCCATTGGGACTCGCAGAGGAGGATTGTACGTCATGACAAGATAGCCAATTCAGGCATTGGCTCATGATGCGACTAGCTCCAGCAAGTTATGGCACAGAAGACTTGGACATCTTCATTACTAAGCACTTCCAGAACTACAGAACATGATCTGTGGCATGCCCTCTATTGCCCTTAGAAAAAATGAAATTTGTAAAGGATGCATGCTAGGTAAAAATATAAAGAAAGCATTTCCTAGTAGTGACAGCAGAGCTCAGGGCATCTTAGATCTGGTTCATTCTGATGTATGTGGTCCCATGTCATCTCCCTCACTCAGTGGTTGTTTGCATTATGTCATTTTTATTGATGATTACTCAAGAAAATGTTGGATATATTTCCTTAAACCTAAAAGTGACACATTTGATAAATTCAAAGAGTATAAAACCTTTATTGAAAAGCAGACAGGGAACACATCAAAACGCTTAGAACAGACAATGGAGGAGAGTTTGAATCTCTCCAGTTTGAGGATTTCTGCAAGTCAGTAGGGATCAAGAGACAGTTGACCGTGCCATATAACCCTCAACAAAATGGAGTTGTTGAGAGGAAACACGGGACAATTTGTGAGGCAGCGAAAGCAATGATGTTTGACCAGGATCTGCCAAATTATTTATGGGCAGAAGCTACCTTCATTGTCGTGTATATTTAGAACAGGTGTCCACATGCTATCTTGAAGGACAAGACTCCTGAAGAGGTCTTCTCAGGGATCTAGTGTATATTCATGTCCCTAAAGAAAAGAGGACAAAGATGGAACCCTCAGGCAAGAAAGGGGATTTTGTGGGGTACAGTGATAACTCCAAGGCTTACAGGATTTATGTACCAGGTAAGAGGCAGATAGAGGTAAGCAGAGATGTGACTTTCCATGAGGAAGCCGCATTCAAGAAATCCAGAGAGCTTCAGCAAGAATCAGAAGTAGTTCATCCTGCTTCACCCTCTTCTGAAAATGAAGAGTCGGATGATCAGAGGGAGGAACCTCATGAAGGGCCAAGTGATGAGCCCCTAGAACCTGTTGAAGAGTTAGAAAGAACTCTTGAAGAACCTCCAGCCAAAAGGAAGCCAGGGTGGCTTAAAGAAATAGTGCAGGAAGCAGAAAGGATAGTTGCTCCTAAAGGAACTTTCAGGGAAAGTAAGAGGCCTCACAAGTTTGGAGGCTATGCTGCACTGATAAGCAGCATCAGTGATGCCGAACCTTCTTCATTTGAAGAAGCGAATAAATTACAAGTATGGAAGGATGCCATGCTTGAGGAATACAGGTCTATTATAAAGAACAATGTCAGGGACATTGTGTCGTAGCCAAAGGACAAATAAGTGATTTCTTCCAAATGGATCTATAAGATCAAACATGCAGTTGATGGGACTGTGGAAAAGTTCAAAGCAAGATTTGTAGCCAGAGGCTTCGCTCAGAAAGAAGGAATCGACTACGAAGAGACTTTTGCCCCTGTAACCAGGAGATGAAGGGCTAATAGCCTGATGTAAGAGGGAGCTAACCTCGGAATTTGAGATGAAAGACTTAGGCTTGATGCATTACTTCCTAGGATTGGAAGTGTGGCAAACACAGGGCGAGATATTTCTGGCACAAGAAAAATACACAGTGGATGTACTAAAGAGGTTTGGTATGATGGATTGCAAATCCATGTCTACTCCGATGGTTACCAACCTGAGGAAGTTGCATGATTCTAATACAGGTTCATATTTAGTGGATCCCACCATGTATAGGAAGTTGATTGGATCATTGATGTACATGATCCACACCAGCCCAGATGTATGTTATGAAGTGATTGCAATGCGTCAGTTCATGACTAAACCGAGACATAGACACTGGGTGGAAGCAAAGCACATATTGAGATATCTCAAAAGGACCATTACTTTGGTTTGAGATATACATCCAGTGGTGGTTTATTTCTGCATGGGTATGCAGATGCTGACGAGGTAGGAAGCCCAGTGGATCGGAAGAGTACTTCCAAATACTGCTTTAGTTTAGGATCCGCTATGATCCCTTGATCAAGATGGAAACAAGGATCCATTGCACAAAGTACAACAGAAGTTGAGTACATTGCAGCAAGCGATGCTAGCAAGGAAGCAGTACGGCTCAGAAAATTGGTTTCTGGGTTGTTTGGTGACAAGCTCGAGACGATGGTGGTTCACTATGATAATCAAAGTTGCATAAAATTGACAGAGAACCCGATATTTCACGATAGGTCAAAACATATTTACATGAAGTACCACTACATCTGAGACTTGGTCCAGAGAAAAACTGTAAAGTTACAGTACATAGCCAGGAGCGAGCAAGTAATCGATATCCTTGTTAAATTTATAGCAGCTGCAAGAGCCATTCTCCGGAAGGATGGTAAAGACCCTAGCTGAGGTCTAGGGCCCCCAATGCACTCCTGGGGTATTTGGTCTGGGACCAAACAGTCAGTGCCATGGCAAAAGACCCTTCTTAGGGCCCCCAGTATATGACTGGGGTTCTTAGTCTGAGACTAAGTAGCTAAAGCCCCTAGATATGTCCAGGGTACCCATGCCTGAGGCATGGGTTGATCCATGGTCTTGTACCATGGTGGAAAAGACCCTTGTGAGGGCCCCCAGTATACGACTGGAGTTCTTGGTGAAGAACCAAGCAGTAAAGACCCCTGAGAGGGCCCTCAGTATATGACTGGGGTTCTTGGTCTAGGACCAAGCAATTAAAGTCCCTAGATAAGCCTAGGGCCCCTGAAAATGTCCAGGGTACCCATGCATACGACATGGGTTGATCCTTGGTCTCTGACCTTGGTGGATAAGACCCCAGAAAAATTTTTGGGGCTACTTGATCCTCTATCAAGTATTTTGATGGTACATGACCTTCCTTGAAGAAGGACATAACCACATGAGGGATAAGTCCCATATGCAATGATGATAAAGTAATAGGTTCACCATGTTAAATGAAGAAATGAGTATTGCCACCTTGCTAACCCTCTCTTACCCTTGCATGTGTTGGTTTGGGGCTTTGTTGTTTTTGTTCAAGGGATAAAGTAAAGTTAAATTTAAAATGTAAATTATAACATGTTTAAATTTAATTTAAAGATGTTATTTTAATTTGTATTTATTTTAATTTTAAATTTTAAACCTTTTCTTTAAACCCCTGCCCTAGCCTAAAAGTATAAATACAACCCCTACCCCTCTCAGTTCACTCACATATATTCTTTCACTTATTGCTAAGTGTGGATCTCTCCCAGCTGCGGCTCCTCTGCTGATGACTTCCTCTTGCGGCCCTCCTCTATTGTTGAAGACTTGCTTGAGATTTTGGTGCGGCTTTCCTCTGTTGTCTGAAAATTGTTGCGGTCCCTTTCAGCTAGTGAAATATTCTTTTTGCTGTAGCATATCCTACTTTGTTGTTGTAGTTGTTGTATGGAGGTGTAGCGGCTCCTTTGTGAGGGTTGTTAATGCTGCGGCTCACCTTTAATCTGTTGTGGGAGAGATATCAGAGTGCGGCCCTCTATTTCTTATGTTGTGTGGGCTTTACAAGGTTTGGCCCTTCTTTTCTGTGGTAAGTCTGGCTCAGTTTGGCTCCTTCTTGCTGCTATGATACACCTGTAGGGTGCGGCCTCTTCCCACAACAATAGGGTTTTTACTACAAGTCTTAACCTCTCAAATGACTGAAGGTTTATCTTGTGTGTAAGGTTGATTGATATAAGGGTTTACCCACAGTCCTGTTGTGCAGTGCCTTTGTAACCTCTTCTAAAGTTACTTGGGGTAAGGGTTTCATTGTTTGATTCTCTGAGTGAGGGTTTGAGTATTTATAACCACTGTTGGGATTTTGTCTTCTTCCTTCCTGTGTAAGGGTTTTGTCCATAACAGTTATGTGTGAGTGTTTGTATGCATTCACCTACTGTTAGTGTGAGGGTTTGACAGTGTGAGGTCTTTGTAGCCCTATACCTTTGGTGGCAAGAAAGTTTCTTCATCTATTGGCAAAGGGATCCAACCTATAAGGTGGATCTATGAACTGAACCTTTGTCTGAGCATAATTCAAATGGTTCTACATCCTTCTTGTTGGTTGTGACTTCTTCAGA
>ML787848.1:3442-18065 GCA_009831015.1 Picea engelmannii | reverse complement strand
CCTAAAATTCTACTTTCTCCATATGAAGTCCAATGAGGTTGGAACCACTCTCAAACATCCTGAAACAATTAATGGTAATGTTAAAAATTTAAGTAAAAGGATGAAAATGAAAGATAAAGGAGAATGTCACTTTTACTTAAAGTAATTAATGTTACCATTAATTACTAGTTTAATGTTACCATTAATTACTAGGGCGGGTAAAATGGAGGGGGTGGGGACCTCTTTAAATAGAATTAGTAAGGCAAAATAACCCTTGGTTGCACACTGAAACACCTCACAACTGCAACTTACATGAGAAAACATGAGCTACGGTCCTTTTCTGAGCAGGACACGTGTCCTATTTTCAAGACACGCGTGTCCTGTGAACATGACACGTTCTAAACGCGTATCCGACACGTGTCCTACCGTTTGGTGTCCGACACGTAGGATACGTGACATGAGGGGGAGTTTGGACGTGTCAGGTGACTTAGGTTATAAAGTGAAATTGTACTTTAATATTTTAAGTGATTTATTTTGGAAGGAATGAATCATATCCCTTGATCATGTAAAGGCAAGATTAGATCTTGGCCTTTGGATTTAGGGATGGGGAAGGTGAAAAGACACTTGGAAGGTGAAAGGTCATTTTCAGATTATAAGAGAATGCATTGGGTAGTGTGCAAGACAAATTGAGAGAGGAGTTTGAGAGATTTCTGAGATAGCTTGAGGGGGGAAAGTAAGGGCAGCAAAGAGGGCACATTTCCCAATAGAGAGTGGGCATGTTTCCCAAGAAATTTCTGAAGTGAAGACTGTTGTAGTTGTTGGTTGAAAAAGAGGGTCGTACTATATAGTTTGTACAGTCCATACAACAGGCTGGGAGGGCACGGAAATCAAGGCAGCTATGCTACACAGAAATCAAGGTAGCTTTTTCATTTTTTTCTGTTGGTGAAGAGGACGGTTCTGGTGCTGTTCGTACAGTACGGATTTGGCACTGTTTTTGGGTGTTGTTCAGCGGAGCCGTACAGCCATTTCTGGGCACGTTTTCCAAAGAAAAAAATTTGAACAGTTTTGGGTGTTGTGAGGTATTTTTCTCTTGGCTGGAAATTGTATTTCTGTTGCTGATATGTACTTTCTTGAAGCTATATAAATCTCTCTCTCTCATTGGGTTTCCCCACATTGGGGTTTTCCCTGGCATTGCCTAAATTTCTAAGTTTTTCCGAGTTGAATGGTTGTTGTTCATTGTGTTTATTCCGCTGCAAAATTGCTTAGCATGTGTATTTATGCTTATGGTAATTTCTGAAAGTGGGTTTAGACATTTCAGAGTTCATAGAAGACAATTATCTCTAGGTTGCTAAGTGTATGACAGAATCATTTACTTGTTGATTTTGTCATTTAATTTCTACATGGTATCAGAGCTTGGGCTCTAAGTGATAGTTAGCAGTGAGATTTTTGGACAAGTTTGAAGGGGGGGAAATCTGTTATTTGTTTTCCTTTGAACAGTGACAGGGAATATGGCTGCATGCATTAGATTTGAGGATCGATTGGATGGCATTTCCAACTATTTGCAGTGGAAGGTCCGGATGTCCGTCGTTCTCAAGGAGAACAAGATTTGGAACTATGTCAGTTCTGTTGTTGTGGCTCCCACAGCAAATCATGTTGCTTTGGATTTGCATGAAGTAAAGGAGGCCAAAGCTCTGATAATTATCCTGGATGGAGTAAAGAACCACCTTATTCCACACTTGGCTGAGAAGAAGACAACTCAAGAGATGTGGGATGCACTTAAGAACTTATTTGAGGCAAAGAATGAAAACCGAAAGATGGCCTTGAAGATAAGTTGCATGATATCAAGATGGGTAAGGGGGAGAGTGTGTCTTCTTATCTTACCCAGCTGGCTCAAGTGAAAGATGAGTTGGTTGCAGTTGGGGAGGTCATATCAGATTCAGAGTTGGTGAGGATAGCCTTGAAAGGCTTCACCAAGGAATGGGAAGTCTTCGTGAAGTGTGTGGTGGGTCGTGAGCATCTTCCAAATTGGAGCAGACTGTGAGACGATTTCACTCGGGAGGAGATCCAGGAGGGATCTCATAGCAGTGGTCAGAAGGAAGACAAAACTGAGGAGAATGTTGCTCTTGCTGCAAAGATCAAAAAGAAAGGAAATTTCGGGACAGACTTGAGTGAAGTCAGAAGTTACTGTTGTAACCAATTGGGGCACCTTGCTTCTCAGTGTCCTAAGAGGAAGAAGAAGAAGACCGAATAAAAGGGGCCTGTGACGGCTGCTACAGCAGCCATGGAGGAGTTTTCCTCCAAGTTTGATAATGAATTTTCTTTAATTACTCTAGTATCCAGTGTCGGTAGTGGGGGATTTGGGGGTGATTTCAGATGGATTGTTGATAATGGAGCCTCTTGTCACATGATGACAATCTGGCGAGTATTCCTTATTATCACAGAGACAGATCATGATCGACCGGTGGAAAGTGAAGGTGGTATGGCACAAGCTATACGTGGAGTTGGAAGGGTTAGATTCTGACTCGAGTATGGAGGATTCCTGGAACTTGATGGAGTTCTCTTTGTTCCAGGGTTGTGGGTTAACTTGCTCTCAGTCTCAGTTTTGGAGAATGTTGGATATTGTACATTGTTCAAGAGGGGACAGGTATTTATCTATAGAGACGGCGTGGACCCGGTGGAACCACAGCTGATTGGTGATCAGGTGAACAGGCTGTACATGTTGAGAGGACAACCTTCAGGATATGATTCAGCGTCGGATGAGGAGCAGGAGGCTCTTGAGACTACGGTGGGCCCAAGGATTCAATCTTCCATTCCGAGAGAAGAGAGGGAGTCTCTTCTGAGCACTGGCAGGAGGTTCAGCTGGTGTGATCGAACCGATGCTCAGGGTGGAGTGGATTCTCCTAGGAGCTCAAGGTTCAAAGTGGTTGTCAGTAGAAGATCTTCTAGTTCGAGTTCTGTGCAAGTGTTGAGGATGACTCCAGGTTCAGAGGGATCTCCTACTGAGCACAGTGTGATGGGACCAGATGATGGAGATGGTAGCAAGTACATCCCTCACTAAGAGGGAGTGTTAGCTTTTTAGCTCGAGAGGTACTCCGCATGTGTGTCTTGTATGCGGAAGGTACCTTGTACCTACACTACTAGACACTTGACTTTGTAATGGGTTTTTATAAAGTGGTTCTTTTATTAAAGTGACTTTTTAATAAAGTGTACCTTCTAATATTAAATTGACTTGATTTCATAAAGTGCACTTATGTTATAAAGTGAAATTGTACTTTAATATTTTAAGTGATTTATTTTGGAGGGAATGAATCATGTCCCTTGATCATGTAAAGGAAAGATTAGATCTTGGCCTTTAGATTTAGGGATGGGGAATGTGAAAAGACACTTGGAAGGTGAAAGGTCATTTTCAGATTATAAGAGAATGCAATGGGTGGTGTGCAAGACAAATTGAGAGAGGAGTTTGAGAGATTTCTGAAATAGCTTGAGAGAGGAAAGGGAGAGCAACAAGGAGGGCGCATTTTCCAAGAGAGAATGGGCACGTTTCCCAAGAAATTTCTTAAGTGAAGATTGTTGTAGTTGTTGGCTGAAAAAGAAGGTCGTACTGTACAATCCGCACAACAGGCTGGGAGGGCACGAAAATCAAGGCAACATTGTTGCACAAAAATTGAAGCAGCTTTTTCAGTGTTTTTTGTTGGTGAAGAGGACGGTTTTGGTGTTGTTCGTACAGTATGGATTTGGTATTGTTTTTGGGTGTTGTTCAGCGGGTCCGTACAGGTCGTACATCCATTTCTGAGCACGTTTTCCAAGGCAAAAATTTGGGACAGTTTTGGGTGTTGTGAGGTATTTTTCTCTTGGCTGGGAATTGTATTGTTGTTGTTGATATGCACTTTCATGAAGCTATATAAATCTCTCTCATTGGGTTTCCCCACATTGGGGTTTTCCCTGGCATTGCCTAAATTTCTAAGTTTTTCTTAGTTGAATGATTGTTGTTCATTGTGTTTATTCCGCTGCAAAATTGCTTAGCAATGTGTATTTTTGCTTATGGTAATTTCTAAATGTCAGTTTAGACATTTCAGAGTTCATAAAAGGCAATTATCTCTAGGTTGCTAAGTGTATGACAAAATCATTTACTTGTTGATTTTGTCATTTAATTTCTACACCAGTAATGCAAGCAGAGAAGCAGTATGGCTGAGAAAGCTTTCGTCCTGGTTGTTTCAAGAGAGGTTAGAAACAACTATTATCCATTGTGATAACCAAAATTGTTTAAAGCTCACAGAGAACCTAGTCTTCCATGACAGATCAAAGCATATTGAGATAAAATATCATTTTATCAGAGACATGGTCCAAAGACGTACCATCAAGCTGCAGTACATTCGTACTGATGAGCAGATAGCAGATATTTTGATTAAGCCTCTGTCTCTTGGAAAATTTGTGTACTTCAAGGACAAGCTTGGTATGGCAGAAAATGTGTCCCTCATTGAGAGGGAATAGTAGCATCAGAAGACATTCTCCAATGAGAAGCCTTAAGTGGCCACCCTGAAGCTAGCCAAAGAGATTTGGAGAATCAACCAATCTTGTTAGGTATTGACAAAATCCAGGGGGAACGTACAACCTCTGTGAGTCAAACCAAAAGTCAAAACGAACGATATGCTATATGATCTTGTGAGTCAAGCCAAGGCAAAGGTAGAAGCTTGGTAAAGACAAAAGTCGAGATGTAAGTCTAATGCAAAATTCAGGGGGAACATACAACCTCTGTGAGCATAGACAGTCTAGTGCAAAAGTCAGGGGGAACGTACAACCTCTGTGAACATAGACAGACTAGTGCAAAATTTAGGGGGAACGTACAACCTTTGTGAGCCTAGTCAAGTCTTGTGAGCTTTGTGTGTCAAAGCAAAAATCAAGACAAGGAAATGTGAAAAGTTCTCCTAGGTCTTCATGATGAGCTATGAACATTCCTTAGGAACTGGCCACCCTTAAGTGAAATAACTCTAGCAGTTGACCATCACATTCCATGATCCTTATTTGCATAAGGTTATGAAACTTCTTGTGATATATTGATCCTGTGTGGATGTCAACAAGTCAATGATCATGTGCAATGACTAGAAAGAACTATTGGATGTGGATGCCTGAAGAATACCTCTTTGTTGAGAGGGAGTTTTAAATTTTGAGCAATTGCAGAAGATATTCTTTTTCCAAGCAACCCTCCTAGCTGCCCTCTTCCAAGCAGCCCCCCTCAAGCTGCCCTCTTCCAAGCTGCCCCCTTTCCAAGTCAGCCTAGGTCAGCCCTAACCTAGTTGTCCTAACCTAAATCCTATTCTATCCAAACCTAGAAGGTGGCCCTAACCTAAAGCTATCTAACCCATAGTTTTAAAAACCGACTAACCAGAACAGGTCGATTTTTCCAGTTAGATGTTCGATCGGTTTGAACCAATGGAAAAACCGAACCAGTGGTCGGTTTATGACGGAATCGGCCGGTTTGGTATCGAACTGGCCGATTCGGTACCAAACCGATCGATTCCGTCATAAACCAAACCAGCCTGGTCAGTTTCGTCATAAACCGGTCGGTTCGGTCCGATCTTCCTTTAGTGGGCCCACAGACTTGAAAACCCTCTCTATTTTTTCTAAGCTAATACCCTAGTTCCCTCTAAACCCTAACTCTAGCCTATATATCTCTATCACTCCCCTCTAAGTTCCTCACACCTCTCTCATTCATCATTTGGTAGCATTTGAGAGCATTTGGGTTTTGGAGCAGCATTGTGGAGCTTATTGTGCAAGTGTTTTGGGCAGTTTGTGGTGGATTTGGCATCTCAACTAGGAGGTTGTAGTTCATCTTCAAGTTTAGAGGAGTTGGATTAGACTCTAGAGGTATGTTGAAAATTTTCCACTCTTTTTTTTTCCATCTTGAATCTTGATTGTTGAATGTTTGAAGGTTTGAAACTTAGTAAGAGTCTAAGACAAGGTTCCTTCTTTGCATTTTCAGATTGCTTTCATTGTGCAAATTCCACCTTTGATTTAGCCTTTGAGTTTGCATTTACAAATTTACAATGGCCTCAAAAACTAAAGATGTCGCATGGGTTCATGCTGAGGTGATTGAAGGTCTAATGTGTTGCGAGTATTGTCAAAAATGCATCAAGGAGGGGGCGGTGGGGCGGGGGGTGGCATTCATAGGCTGAAAGAACACTTAGTCGGTGTTAGAGGCCAAGTTAAATCAAGTGAGGTACCATTGGATGTTATTGGGCCTATTAGAGAAGAGATGAAAAAAGTACTTAATGATTACCAAGAAGAAAAGGCTAGGAAAATAGCTATACAGGCTAAAATAGGGAGGAAGAGGGTTGTAGCACAAATGAGAGCAGCCAACCCCACTTTTGATTATGAGGACTCTCCATCTATTCATTCTACCGGTGTTAAAAATAGAGACCCCTTTCATTATGTTCCTCCTCCCCATGAAAGTGAAAATACCATGCATTCGCCTAAAAGTAAAAAAAGGAATACCATCCAAAGGTATTTCACACCTCCCCCCACTTCTGGCTTTGACAATGCCAATGTTTCTCAAGTTCAACCCACTCAATCTCAACCCACCTTAGATGACCATTGGAAGAAACAATATAGAGAGATTGCTTAAGGGTACATAGCTAGATGGTGGTATCATGTTGATATCCCCTTCAATGTAGCCCCCTCACCATATTACCAACCTATGTGCGATGCCATTATTGCTTGTGGTAGGGGCTTCAAAGGCCCTAGTATGCATGATTTGAGGGGATCTCTTTTGCATAGAGAGGTCGCATCCATTGACGAATACTTGATAGATTTCAAAGTATCATGGGCCAAAACAGGATGTACCATCATGTCAAATAGATGGAGTGATGGAAGGAACCATACTATCATAAATTTCCTTGTCTCTTGCCCACAAGGAACCATGATTTTTAGATCAGTTGATGCATTTGATAGGGTCAAAGATGCAAACTTGTTGTTTGAGCTATTAGATGAGGTTGTTATGGAGGTCGGGGTGGCCAATTTTGTTCAGGTCATCACAGATAATGCCTCTAACTATGTTCTCGTTGGGAAGATGTTAGAGGAGAAACACAAAACTATATTTTGGACCCCATGTGTTGCACATTGCATAGACCTCATGCTTGAGGACATTGGCAAACAAGAATGGATCAAAAACACTATAGAGCATGCCAAAAGCATCACAAAGTACATCTACAACCACTCATGGGTTTTGAGCCTGATGAGGAAAAACACAGAGAACAGAGAACTTCTTAGCCCTGCCATCACTAGATTTACAACTTCTTGACATTGCAATCTATGGCTTCCCAATCAAATAACTTGCAAAAGATGTTTGCATCTGATGAATGGAATGCATCACAGTGGGCCCGCATACAAGATGGCAAAGACACCAAAAAGAAAGTTAATGATCCCACATTTTGGAAAAAAGCAGCAAAAATTGTGAAAATTGGCGAGCCACTTATTAAGGTGTTGCGACTAGTGGATGGGGAAAAATTGGCCATGGGTTACATTTATGAGGTTATGGATCAGGCAAAGGAGCAAATAAGGGCAGCATACAAAGATAGAGTGACAAAGAATGGGCCTATTTGGGACATCATTGATCGTAGAGGGAACAATCAACTCCATCGCCATATACATGCAGCTGGGTATTTCCTGAACCCAAGGTATCATTACAAAGCGCAGCTTGGAAAACATATGACTGGGGAGGTTAGAGATGGCTTGTATGATTGCATTGAGCGCCTGGTCCCTTTTGAGAATGAACAGTTGGAGATACATCGACAGATCGCATCTTTCACTATAGCCACAGGTACCTTCGGCAAGAACCTGGCAAATATTGCAAGGGCTATGGATGATCTAGGTAACAATTCCAAAGTTTAAAGTTCAAGTGTTTAAATTTTAAACTTTAAATTTTATATATTTTATATTTTATTACTTCAAGGAACTAACACGACTAACTATGTTTTTTGCAGCAAATTGGTGGGAGTCATTTGCCAGCCAATGTCCTCAATTGCAAAAGTTTGCAATTAGAATGATGAGTCAAACTTGCAGTGCTTCCAGGTGTGAGCACAATTGGTCCATCTTTGAGAGGATTCACACAAAGAAGAGAAACCATTTTGAACAGAAATGGTTAAATGATCTAGTCTTCGTGCAGTACAACCTCTGGCTAAGGTGCAACCAATTGTTGAACAAAAGACCCGATTCAGATCCTATTGTGTTGGATGATGTTGATCCAACTTCAGATTGGGTAGTGGAGACTCACCCTCCAGAGTTTGATGTTGACTATGATTTGGAGGTGGAGTTAGCAGGGCAAGTTCAGATGGATGCAGATCCCCTATTAGAGCCTCGCAGTCCAATTCCAGAGCCAGACATGGCAAGCATAGCCATATACCTCGTGTGCGTCGTCTTGATCGTACTCGTACTACTGCAACTAGTGCAACTTCAGAGCATGTAGTCATAGATGTCCCTAATGGTGATAAGTCTGAGGCTAAGTTCGAGTCCGAGTCAGAGACAAATGATGATGTCGAGGGCGAGGATGCCCATGCCATTTATACTTCTAGCCGTAGTGATGATTGATCGTTGATCATGTTGATCAATGAGATAGTGTCTTATAGTCTTGACTCTTGCTAGTATGTTTTTTGTTGTTGTGGTCTATAGAGGACCGAGGCCATTTAGAGCCTCCTTGATTATGTATTTATGTTTCGATCTCTAGATATGTATTGCACTTGGTGCCATTTTGATATATTCATGAGCATACTTTGGATATGTTGTCTCTAATTGTCTCTAATGCTTTGGAAACATGATTTAAAATCTTAAAAAAAAAAAATTTCGTTAAAATTTAAATATTTTATGTATTTTTTTAAAAATCAGTTCATTGAAACCGATTCGACCGGTCCATTACCGGTTCCGGTTCAGGTTGGACCCTCGATCGGTAAACTATGATCTAACCTAGACTCTATCCTATATAAAGAGAGGGAGGCACCCTCTCTTCACATCAATCTTCATATCAGTCTTCACATTAGTTTCTAGATCAGTTTTTCATATCAGTTTTACATCAGTTCACAAGTTCTGGGCAGCAGCTAGAAGGTTCATTTCCGAAGGCTGGTAACACAATTCTAGGCAACAACTAGAAGCAACAAGCTAGGCTATTCTAAGGCAGCATCTAGGCTATTCTAAGGCAGCAGCTAGGCTATTTTTGGCAACAGCTAGCAGCTGATAACTCTTTCTGTAGCAGTTATTTTACTTTGTTCTAAGAGATATTCTGGACAGCAACTGAGGCACTTCTGTAGCTGTTGATATCCCTGTTCTGGACAGCAATTAAAGGTTGTTCTGGACAGAAACTCAAGGGCAGATTTGAGTCAGCCTTAAGGGCACATTTGGGACAGCAAGAGCTACAGGTGAGAGGGATGATCAGGGTAAAGGCTTAGAGAAAGGTGAAGACACAGAAACAACAGTAAGAACTATTGTCTTAGTGCTATAGTCTTATCTCTCTCTTTCTAGAAGAGCCTTGTCAGTTCATTGTACTTGTTTGACTGATCAATATATCACAAGAAGTTTGTTGGGTTTTCTTCCCCTTTAGGGTTTCCCAGGATAAATACTTGTCTCTGTGAATGATTGTTCTTCCTATGATTCTTATGCTTCAGTTTATCTGCTAAAGTTTTAAAAGAACATTACTATTATCTTTTGTATCTGTTTATGCTTGAAAAATTAAGAAGTATTTCACAAGAAACCCATCAAGGAGTATGTGTGATGATATATGGTATGGTTTAGGGTTACTTCATGAGTGGTATTGCATAGTCATGTGAGGTTATATAAGATATTCATCCACATGAGTGCCTTTGTATGAGGGAGCGCTTATGCAATGAGTTTCCCTTTCATCAGCACTGTGTCTTTCCAAACCCCTTTTTTCCTTTTTCTTTATTCATTTAACCTTTTTTGGCTTTTGACCTTCATTTAGTCATTTTTGAGATATGCAATCATTGCATAGGACTTGGGGTGACGGCCTCGAGCATTCTAACTCCTTCTCATGGAATTATGAAGAATAAACCTATATGTGTGACATATGGTAATTGTTACCATAGGATTTGTACTTATGCAAAGTCCAACAAAAGATCCCCGAATCTTGCGTAACTATAGAAGAAACTACCAATGTCACCTTAGTAGGATCTTCCCTCGTTTTAGAGATGAAAGAGGTCCACCATAAGGGAGCTTCCCTGGTGACCTCAAGGGATCAAATAGCAAGTTTAGTAGCCAAGCCTACGGCCCCCTATCTTGATCACCGAATGGTTGGTCTAGGTCAAGGAAAGGTAGAGATTGTAAAGTAGTTTGTTGTACCTGCCCAGAACAAGAACACTTTGCAGCATATATATAACAACTTTCAAGCCAAATAATGCAACAATGACCTCTTTAAGACACTAGACAAGTTAGTTAGCCATGGTTTTTGCAAATTGCAGCAGTAAACCAGTCTTATAACAGCTATAAGTATTTTGCAACAGCAGCAAAATAAAGTGCTCATAAATACCACAATTGACCATGAAAATTGAGCATATATCCACTAGAATATTATCCAATTGTTAGAGGTGATTTATGAGTGAGTTAGGCCACCTTTAGATGAGTGTATGCAGCAAATTAATGTAGTTTAGGATGGTTGTAGCAAGCTTTTATAACAGCAGCAAGTAATTTAGTGAGTTTGCTTGGATTAGAGTTAGTATAGTTAGTAGAATGCTTGAGAGTTTTCAGAGAGAGGTTTATTAATCAAGTCGCCATAAGAGTTGCTTCAAGATTAGTGCCTTTCTAGGATTATGCAGTCTCAAAATGCAACCAAGCTTGAAGGTTGATGTAACAAACATAAATATATATAATATGTAAATATAAATAACTAATAAGTAATAATTAATTGTAAAGAGACATGACATATGAAAGGTCGTGTCTCTTACGAAAGAGCACCCCTGCGTGAGTATATATAGAAGCCCTCATCCTCAGTGTAACTCATCTTAATATATCTCATTCATACCATATTCTTACACATTATTATTAAATATATTGACTATCCTTAAATGGATTATTGCGTACGGTCCTATTTAAATTGCATATTTACATAGTGAACCAGCTTGGTTCACCACAGTGGTATCAGAGCTCATTTTGATCCTGGCTTTTGGCCATCAACCTTTGGTCAAAAATTCTGTTGCCCTTGGCAACATCACTGCAGGCTTTTGGCCACAACTAAAGTTTTTTTTAGAGTTCCTCTGATCGGGTCCTTGACCAGCAAACGGCCTTTGGCCATTTTAAGAAATCAAATTCCACTGAAGAAAAAATATTTCGCTGCCAAGAAATTAAAAAAAAAAAATATATATATATATATATATATATATATATATATCAAAAATTCATTAGAAAAAAAAAGAGAAAAAACAAAGAAAGAAAAAAGAGAAGAATATAAATATATATATATATAGAAAAAAGAAATATATATAATATATATAAGGAAAGAATAAAAAAATATATAAAAGTTATTCCAAACTATTCCGTACCCCAGCTGCTAGCCGTACACCAGCCACTTAAAAAAAATCAGGCCAATTAAGGAAAGTCGACTGCAGTTGTACAAACGGCATACTCATCGCAACAGTAGTCGTACCACATCCAATCCCCGCAATCCATCCGTACAATTCGTAGATTAGAAAATTAAGTGTAGTCCAGCGCCCATCCGTACCGACGCGTTTGTACAGTTGCCATTGTTATAATTCGCCAAATACACTAAATCCACATTCGGTAAAGTAACCAAGTCGTGATCTTATTCTTTATTGAATGAAAAAAGATAAGCCGCTTTTCCTATCCGTACAATTGCCAATTAAAAAGATAAGGAACAGTGTTCCATACAGTAATAAATTGAAAGGTCGCAACATTTCCAAAATTAGATTATCAAATTCTCTAATCACCCTTGGCATAAAAGTTTTAAGTGAAGATAAGGAGAAATCGAAGGTTTTTTAATTGAAGTGTAAGGGAAGCCATAAAGTAAAAGAATAATATTTTATTATAATATATATAGAAGAAAATAAGGTACTTTTATAAAGGATAATTACAAGTAAGAAAAAGAGATACAATCACATTCTATTAAGGGAGAAGTAAAGTTCAAATTAAAAAGGTTATATATATATATATATATATATATATATATATATATATTATCAGAAGTGTAAGGTATATTAAATGAAGGATATATAATCACTTTAATAAAAAAAGAAAGGAGAAAGTTATTAACATTTTACAAAGAGTTATGAATTAAAGTACAAATTATTAAGAAGGAAAAGAAAATTTTAATTTCCAAAGTAAAAGGTAATTGATTATTATCAATTAAAAGGTTACTCAATATATTAATGATTGTAAAATATCAACGAAGTCCAAAAAAAAATGACAAAAGGAAGACTTACTTACATAGGTTGTCTAATAGTATGTTACGGTTTTTCTACATTAAAAGGGAGTATGCAAGGAAGAGAGGTTAACATCATTGTCAACTTGGACTATAATGAAAATTACATTAATATTGATTTGGCAAATCAATTATTAATTCCAGAACCGAATATAATTGAAAAGAAAGATATTTTTCAAATTAAGGAGTTACAAGTGAAAATTGACGAATATGAATATATATCTCAATTCTATGTCACAACTATGTATAGAGAAGAAATCGACATCATTATGGGGCTACCCTGGTTTAAAAGCCTAGGTACCTTTATCTTAATGTGGAAAAAAGGTTTGTAACATTCCCCTACAAGGAGAAGATAATAACATTACAAGACACCACATCGGAGTTAGATTTTGTAACACCAGAAGACTTTAACGATATCTCAGAAGTGATACTTCAAGTCAATAAAAAATCAATGCAAAGGATGCAAAAAGAATTTGACAAAGTTATCAAGGATAAAAACGAAGAAATTTATCGTTTAAACGAACACAGTCAAAAACTACTTACACATATCAAGAAGTCAAAGGTTCGAAAACAATGTGTTCAGAAGTTGAAACAAGAGAATCAAGATCTCAAGAAGAACCTATCAGAAAAAAATGAAGAAAATTCTCGTTTGAAAAACCGCAATCACGAGCTACTAGAATAAATCAAAAAATTGAAAGAAGAGAAACTGGAAAATCCAGACATTAAAGCTCAAGAAGATGCCAATCCAATTGAAGAAAAAACATAAAGAGATGTTGGAGTACAAACGATGGAAGATCCAAGTAAACTTACTAATCAAAATTCAGCCATTAACACGGCAACATCGCCGCATGAAGAAAATCATATATCAATGTCAAAAGAAGAAAATGTTACAAGTATGATAAGGAGAAATCATGTTATAACAACTCCCTCTCGACATTCAAATCATAAGAGTAGATATATTAACTAGTTAGAATATCAATATTATCCAAAACGAGAACCCTATAAACACCCAGTTTCGAGGAAGATCGAACTAGGGTGGGCAAACTCTTTCACAATTCGACAATTCTGCTCAACTCTTCGTCACTCATATCGTCTGGTATCATCAATCTTAACAACACCAAAAACAGAGAGTCATGCAAAGACATTGCAAGCCAGAAAGAAGAAGTAAGCCTCTCCATAAACATGTTTTGAGGACAAAGCATTTCTAAGGGGAAGGCAATGTAACAAACATAAATATATATAATATGCAAATATAAATAACTAATAAGTAATAATTAATTATGAAGAGATATGACATATGAAAGGTCATGTCTCTTATGAAAGGGCACCCCTGCGTGGGTATATATACAAGCCCTCATCTTCATTGTAGCTCATCTTAATATTATTATATTTCTCATTCATATCATATTCTTACACATTATTATTAAATATATTTACTATCCTTAAATGGATTATTGCATACTGTCCTATTTATATTGGATATTTACATAGTGAACCAGCTTGGTTCACCACAGTTGATCTACTTGAAACCAAGAGGTAGGATCTAAACCCTAAGGTGCAAGCACGATTGGACCTTAAGCTTTAGATCTTGAGGAGAAGTAAATCTAGGGTGCAAGCACATTTGGGCCCTAGAAATCATTCCTCCCTTCTAGTAGTAGCTTCAACTAGGTCAAAGATCAAATGTTAGGGGATAAAATCCTAAAGTGCTAGCACTTTAGGGCTTTACGGTTCTAACCCTAGCAAGGACAATCAAACAATTCTAAGCAAATTTAACCTTGTGAGAGGAAGAAGCACTTATGTTCCTCTCTCAGGGATTCAATAAACAAGACTTATTGCAACAAAATATCAATTTCACCATAAACATCCATAGCATAAACAAGAATTGCTGAAATTTACTTACTTCATACAAGAAACCAAAGGAATTTCACCCTAATTGTAGAAATATCCATCCAAATCAGCCAATCATCCACAAAAAGATCATTTCCAAGCATAGCACATGAGAGAGAAAGACTAGTAACCCTTAAGGGCCGAAAATTTCAGAAGTAGTCTCACAAATGGTGAGAGAAAGATGATGAAAAATAAAAGTGAGGGTTAGCCTTTTTATATGAGGCTACCCTCACATAACATGTCAACAACAAAATATAAGTGGGGCTGACCCTTCATTTAACCTTTACAAATGCTAAAAGTGCAAAATAAATCATAATGAGCCAC
>ML787847.1:285786-308723 GCA_009831015.1 Picea engelmannii | reverse complement strand
ATCTATGAGTCTCGACCCCGTAGTGTCATTATTACTCTGGGGGGTCATCTCTACAGGATACCAGAGGTAGTTCCAACTACTGCCCCACCTAAACAGTGCTGCAAGGTAGTATCTCATACTACAAAATTCAGCTTCTTCACAATCTGTTCAAAAAGGGAACAGAAGGACATTGCAACCACTACAGTCTCACCCCCTGCACCTTCTATCCAGCAGAAGCAGGTCGAAAAAGTTGCAACAAAGCACAAAGATTCCTTTTGCACACCTTCCTCTCATGTAGCTCGACTGGTTGAACAACCTCAACTTCAACAGGTTCATGACAGACTTCCACAAACTAAGCAGTGCGACATCTCTAGCAATACAAGCAAATCACCCAGATGTAGATCCAGCAAACTCTTTTCCCTCTCCCCTGGGAACTCAACGCAATGGAGACCATTGCTTCCTAAGGAGGGAGGATTGATCCAGGTGGATATTGGTGGCCACCCACCTTTTCCGACTGGCTCAAAACAGTTTTCTGGCAATTTTGGCAATTTACTATTTTTAGCAGTTTTTTTGGTCCTGAACTTCTGGAGCCGTTTTGAGGCCCTAAACGACGTTTTTTGGGGTATGTTGCGGTCACAAAATTTCGTCATGAAATTTTGTACAAAATGTTGTAGTCCTCGGATAGATATTTCCAATGGGCTAGCATACGCCTAAAACGGAGATCGTATGCAAAAGTTACGACCCCGGGAAGTTGATGTACCAACTTACCCAAACGGGGCCCACATGACTTTTGGCGCTTCATCTCCCAGGGTTAGGTTTTTGGATGTCTAGGACTTTTGGCACTCCCGTTTATTGTAAAAGGGCCTGCAGAGCCTCATTGTAATCATCTTCCTGTGAATGCGAGTAGCCGTCACATCTCTTCTTAGAGATTAGCTGCCACCATTCTAGCAAGTCTTTCACTCTGTATTTTTACAGTCTCTGTACATTTCTCTGATTAATAGAAATCGTGTATTACTATATATTTGTGTTTATGGTTGCATCTCTAATACATTTATGTTATCTTATTGAATATCTACAATATCTATGTGCATTTCTTTATTATATCTCCGCTCTCATTTCGTGCCAAAAATAATCTGGATCAGGGGCTCATCAAACCTCTTCGAGAAAGGATCCACTTGAAAATTTTACTAGTGAATTAACCTTTTCTCTCCGTATTTTTATGGTTGCATTTACATTTCTTAGTTGGATATGTTTTGTAATTTCTCATTCCATAGTCCTATGTCCATGTGGTTGGTTAAGGAATAGTTATATTTTTAGTTTCTATCATTATATCCTAGTTTTATTTTATGTTGAAGTTCTTCCACCAACGTACCATGACCATGTGATTGGCAGAAGAATTATTGTGTTGTTGAGGGTGTTGTACAATTAATTATTATTTTATGTAGAATTTAGCTCTTATTCCTATAGCATTCATTTCTTGTTTTACTGATATATTTCAAGCATTATGGTATGAAAGTGTAAGTTTTTTTCTAAAAATTTGAGCCTATACAACCAAGGACTTCTCTTCGCCCTAAATGACTTGATTTACAAAGTGCCTAAACTTTTGATAGGTTGAATTAGTTGTAGTAGTTAGATGAAATACATATATACAACATTTAGAGTTAGGAAAATAAGTATTTTATTAGCATTTGATGCCTAGGAGATTTATAAATAGTGCACAACACCTCAAAATCCTACACTCTTTTATAAATAATTTAAGTAAATCTTATGGATTCGATAGCTTAATATTGTTGACATTATTTATATCACCACTTTTTTGCATCATTACCAAGGAGGTGTTGAAATATCCAAGGAAAAGACACCTCCAAAATTGGAACTCCATCGTGAGGGAAGGAACCTTAGTTCCCGATATTTTCCATTTGCAATGATTTTCTTTCCTACATTCATTAGCTTGCTTTGAAGTAGAATGAATGCATCATTGTATGGGTAACTTTGGTTGTTTTTCACCAAAAACCAATAAAACTTGTGCATAATAGGTAGAGAGTGGTAGGCAAGAACAAGAGTGAATTTCTAAAGTTGTCTAGTTAAAATTGTGAGGTGAAGAACAAATTATCCTTTGAATATTTCATAAGCCAAGATATTGTAGGAGGTGCAGGTGAGGTATATAAAGGAATGGAAGGGATTGTTGAGAAGCATAGAACCAAACAAGAAGGGTCATTTGTTGCAGATGTTTCTATAAAGGCAATCACAGAAGTTATTATTTGGATTATGAATATTTATAGACCCTAGACAAAATAAAAAGAAAAAGATTTAGAATATTCTTATCTTCTCAAGGTTTTCTTCCTATGCTCACTATAGAAGAAGAGAGAGTAGAAGAGAACTTGTGATTTTTTAATTCCCCAATAGAGAAATAGAGGAGGAATAAGAATGAAAAAGATTAATTCAAATGTCCTTCCTCATTTCCATGGGATGGCTACCAAGGAATCTAACACTTTCCTATTTGAATTTAAAGTCCTCTACAGAACCTATGATTACAAGATTGATGCTCGAAAGATTAAATTGTTTCCTTCTACCTTGAAGCAAGTGGCACTTCATTAGTTTAAGAGTCTTGATTGGAATAGTATTCATATACAAGATAAAGTGAAGATCCTATTCACAAATAAGTACCAATACTACTATAGGGCATGAGACACCAAATATGACATTTTACAGATGACTTAGGGGCGAGATGAATCTTCAGAGGAATACGGTGAGTGATTCCATTTCAGATATGAAAGGGATATTAATCATAGATTAGACAAAAACTTACTCAACCTAGTACTCCTATGGGGGATCGTAGATGAATGGATGAATACCTTAAATCTAATTAGAGTCAAGGACATTTCCAAGTAGTTTTGGAAATGATTCAAACAATTCCATAAAGGTGTTAGAGGGATCATTGCATAATCCTCAAAATCAATAGTTGGACTGACAAAAATTAAAATTGGCAATTTATTGGAGGATATGAAGACTTATATCTTAATTTCATTATCAATGCCATTTGATACCCTCCAAATCAAGAAGAAGACAAAGGGGGTAGAAAAAAACTTGGAAGTTTTCTATCCGATATGTACCAAGAAACATGCTCAACATGAATGCCCACTAAACAATGTGGAAATCTAGAACATTTGTAGGGAGAACCACAACACAAGTTAATGCCCCCAATTTCCTAGTTTAGAATCACATGGTTTAGAATCCATGTATCAAGGAGATAAGGAGAACACAAAGTTATTAATCTCCATTAATCAAATAAGGTCAAGAGTACCTCAAAAAATGCCTCAAGGTATGACCTATGAAAAACCTTAGTATTTTAATTATGTATGGACTAATCAAATGAATCATTCCAAAAATTAGTATCATCCAACTCCTCAACAATGGCCGAACCAAGCCTCAAATCTAGGACAATCACAATACCAAATACCTCAAGGGAAAAAAAAACAGTCTTCCCATATCAACAACCATGACAACCTTAGTGGTCCACTCCTTAGCATCCTTGGAGGCCCCAACAAGGATGCTAACCACCGTTATCTACCTAGCATGTACCAAATCCAAATAATAAGAATTCGGTTTAGCTAATATGTAAGAATGAGATGATCATACATCCCACCTACTCTATGGATCTTGTTATTTGTGATGAGCTTCACCTTCATTCAAGGGAGGTTGTGGGAAATCAATTACCACCTATCATCATTGAGCCAACAAAACATAGGAATCTACAAAATCCACCTCTAACTCATCAAGATCAACCACAACAAATAACAAGAACAATAGAAATGTTTCCCACCTTTCCCAGAGAGACTCGAGCAAATGAAGATATCTCCTTAATCTAGCTTTAAATTTATAAGCGAACTTCATGCTCTATGAGTTAAAACCACTTTAATCCAAACTATCAAATATATGAATATCTACAATAAGGAAATTATAGAATTGTGCCTCAATAAACTAGAGAGGAAGTGGAAGGATACTTAAACCATCCACGTTGTCATCTTGATTTTATGCGAAGGAAATTTCTTATGCCTAAGTATTCTGATCTAGGAAACCCTGTAGTGGACATACACATAAATAGCCACCTTATCCAAAACACTTTTATTGACTTATTAGCAGCCCTAAATGAAATGATTAAAGAAACAATGGAAAGATTGAAGCTCCAAGGGTTATTAGGACAAACTCTTACTATCCTTTAGATGGTTGATAGGTCCACTTGGTGAGCTCAAGTATTGTAGCAATCAAGTTTATTGAACCTTGGGTAATCACAATTAAATTATCAACTAGGAGAGTTGTAGACTTGTGAAGCATTGCACAAAGTTTATGCAATCATCAAGTGTAGAAATTAGTCATTGAATGAATTATGTATCCTTTTATTTTTAGGGAAGGAAACTATATGATTAATATGCAACTACCTACAACAGAGAACCATAACTCTATAGAAAATGGACACTAAAAGGTAAATTCAAATTCTAAAATATAAACCTATTCTACAACACATTAAATCACATGACAAATCCTCTACCAACAATAGGCTTATGGCATATTGGAAAAGGAATAAATCATAAATAGAGATAACACAAATGTTTTAGCTACAAAAACATAAACATTCACGCCATAAACTATATATGCAATTCACAACAAATATGAAGGTACATTCACCAACAACCTCTCTAAGAAGGCCCTTCTTAAAGAGGACTGGTAAATCCATTCTTTGTAGCTTGAATTAACGCAGAAGAATGACAGTCTTATTTTCTCATAAAAATTATTCAAAATCACAACCTCTAATTTGCAACTCTTTCAACCCTAGATATAAGAAAACTCAAACCTATCATTGTCTATCCTAACAGAGTTATAGTTGAGTATATTTATACTAAGAGAGCCTTGGATTCATTCCGTGGAAATCTAGGCTACAAACTAATATTCTTGTTCCCCCCCACCAAGCTAGGGGTAACTAAGAATATGATGTCTCGAGGCCCGCAGGTAGAATACATGGAGTGCCAAGAGCCAGATGACCAATTGAGCCCACATTGAGAAGACAAATCCCCTCCTCTCCACCACACATCACCATTCATCATCAACAGTGTAGCATTTTCTTCCACACTAGTTTGTTCCCCAGAGCACAACATATATTTCTTCATGAGGTAACAAGTCTGATCTCGTGGTAAGTGTCACTTTAATAATTGAAGCATTTGAGCATGTTGAAAATATTCCTTTCTTGATTATGAAATGTTTTCTTGGAAATTAAACATTTTGCCTCATTTCACCTTGGTGGTTGACATGGTTTCCTAGTAAATGGGTCACCCTCGGGAAAATAGTTTCTAGTGGGGGGTCTCCATGAAGGTTCATCATACCATTCCCTCACATACTTACCACTTTCCATGCCTCTTCCCTTTCGTTTCCTCATATTTTGGGTTTTGGGGCTCATTGACCCCAAGAAGGGTGTATACCTCATTTCATGGGAAGAAGGGGCTGAAGGCCCAGAGATGTTGTAGATGGCAAGAGTTAAGAGACATAAATTATCCTTCTATATGCTTGTCCTAAGGTCCTTAGAGCAATGAAATGCTTCTCCATAAAAAATGAAGGACCTTTTAAAAAAAATAGAAAAAAAAAAAATTAAATGTCCCTCTTGATGGGGGAATGCATTTGCGGTGTCTTTTAATTTCCAATGCATATGGGACTCAATGTATTCTAACTTCAAGTGGCATTATGGTGCTCCTTTTCTTTCCTTGCACATAGCACTCAATGTTCATATCATAATAAATTAATGGAAAATAAAAGGGCTTGGAAAAATATTGCAATGCAAATGAAGAATGAAACACACCCTCCACAAAGGCACCTATAGATGAGACAATATGATCCCTTGATATCTCAAGAACCCCATGCCCAAAATTCTTACCCCAATCCACCTCATACTCACTACATCACTTAGAAAGGGTCTTCTTGGGAAACACTCCTTGAATTGGGGATTGGTCTACCAAATAGGGCACCATGAGAACCCTTCCATACTTAAATTTGGAAAACTTTATAAGGTATTTGAGCATTTGTTTAGTTTGAAAAGGGGGTATTTAATGCACATGTTTTGGTGGTTCTTTTATTAAATGTTTCTTACTTAGCATTATACATGTGACTTTTGGACCCTTGGAGGGCATAATTATTTATCTTTGCAAGGCCTTTCCTGGTGAAAGATATCCATGGAGGAATTATTCCATTTTGACCTTCATGGGGGTTGAGAACCCCTAGGATGGACGCCATACCCCATAGGTTGGGAAAAGCACCCCAAAGCCTTTGTGTGCAAAGGATAGAGTATGTTGCCTTTGGAGGCACTTTGATAACATTCGAGGATGACATCAGAGCCCTTTGCACCTAAACATTGTCCTTTGGAGGCCTAGGACATCACTTTCTAAGCCTCTGACGTCATTTGGAGGCTAGGGTTTTGGTGGACTTGATGGTTATGGAGATGAGGTGATTTGGTTTGAAGGAAGGAAATGCATGACATGACACTCTATCATATGAGAGCTTGACACATGGCCTTTGGAGGCCTAAAAATCTGCATTTTGAGGCTCAACATCTCACTTTTAGGCCTCATGTGACCCTTCTAGGGCATGATGTCACCCTTTTTAGGGTTTTACTTTATGTAATCTTATATTTGCAAGTTGTAAGAGAAAATAAAGGGGGTTGACCCTCTTTTAATTTGTTGTTGACAATTTTATGTGGACAAATTGGTTTAGATGGCCTCATATAAATATAGGACCATCTCTTTTCATTTTCAAAACTCATCCCTTGATAATTACATACTCTTGGATTGAAATTCCAGCCTCTTTGGACAATTCACTATCTCTTTTCTCTTGTGAAGATGGATGGAATACTTACTATTTGGAGCAATAAAGGTTAGTGATTTCTCTTGATGGTATTTCCTTGGCAAATTATGGATGAATCTTGGTAGTAAGGGTTTATTACATGCTATCTCTTGGATCTTGGTGAGTAATTTCTGCAATTTATTGTCTTTTTGCTTGTTAAGTTCAAGAAATATATCTTAAACCCTAGGAGGAGTAAAAGGGCTTACATCATCCACCAAAATCAATTCTTCTTTGTTATTGAAGGGATATAAGGCTTGAAACATGAATTAAGAGGATTTACACCCTTGTTGCAAAGCTTAACTAGGGTTTATTTATCTAGGAAGTAAGAGGGTTTACACCCCTAGAGAAACCTTAAACCCTAGTTCATCTTGGATTTCAAGCTAGACGATTTGGAAGGAGTGTTATTGGGTTTTATAAGGGTTTAAATATCAACAAGGATCTCTTCTTCCTCTTCATTTAAATTTCCTTCCAAGGAAGAGACTCCATTCACCCAATAATAAGGTAGTAGTACTTTGCATTGGAGATTGTTAATTATTGCATTGGTAAACGTGAAAGTTGAGCTTTTTGAATTGTTCAAGTTGGATTTAAATTTTACATATTGTTGGATCTCTTGTCATCCAAGGGCATATTGATTGAAAAAGTGGTTAGTTTGTTATTATAAACATTAATCTACAACCATTAGGGTTGTAGTAAAACCATCTTCCTCAACAAGTTTTCAACACTTTTGACTGTTGAAATTAGCATGTGACTAGTGAATTTTGATCTACTTTTCAAGGGCTATTGATTGGGTGGTTTGCTTGCTAATTTTTTTGGACAAAATTTGTTGTTGTATAAAAAAAAATGCTCCATCCATAGGGATGTTATAATTTTCTGTTGATAACACTCTTTTATAGCCATTCATTTGTCATCTAATTCATTGTTTTAAGCAATAGAATATTATCTCTCAATACATGTTGATTTGTCCAATATTATGTGTTGATTAGATGATATAATTTGTAATTGTCCTAACTTGTCATTCACTGATATATGATTGTTTACTGCTGCAATTTTTGGAAAACAAGCATAAATTGTTGTGTCCCCCTTGTTCTAGGGCTCATTTCATCATATATTGTCTTGGTTTTGGTTATATAACAGTTGTTTTGCAGATATTCTTCATTGGAAATTTTTCCTTGACCGATACTCATCCTCCATCAATCCCCTAGAACCTTTCATTGTGACCTATAGGGGTGCTCCATTCTTCTCCTTTGTTTTTGCTTCACAATCCCCCTAGGGTCACCTAGGAAGCCTCCCTTGTGTGGGACTTTCCCTTTAGTAAAAAGAGAGGGATATTTATTGAGGTGATAGTGATAGGTGTCCCCAGTTGTGTAACACATTTTTTTATTGAGTTGGTCTTTTCCCAAAATAAAAATTGTGCGATAACAAGTCGTACCTCCAAAATCACCAGTTCCTCCTACATTAGTTAAGGTGGTTCTTTGGGCAATGGGATCATGAGGTGCATGATATCTTTTTGGTATAGGAATAAAGATATTCTTGGAGGATCCATGGCACCATTCTTTCTCTTGATCTACTACATTAGATGGGAGTGGTCATTGTTAAAATAATAGGTGTGCTTGTTTCACCATATAAAATATCACTATATTGTCACCCAACCATAGGCACAAAGGCCACCCCAAAGCACCATAACCTTGACAGACAGAATAATTGTGGAAGCAATCACTAGAACCAATAGCCAACCAAGGTAGCATACATCTCTCCAAATCTAGCGTACCAAGAAAAAAGTCCAAACCATAACCAAAGACCAAGTCACCACTCCAGCAACTACAACTCTTCTCCAGTCATGCACACCACTAGTCCTTATGCAGTCATGAGAGTGAGTGAGTAAAAATGAGCTCAAACGCCCTCTATTTATAGTGCTCTAAGTCACCTAACTAGGCCGACTTCTCTTCCTTGAGGATAATAATTTAATATAAATTATTCTCTTGAGTCGACTTGTCTTCTAAGGTTATTAACCAACTATTTAGGGTTTCTCTTATTTCCCAGAATATTCTAGTCTTGTCAAAGGTTACACGTAGAGGTTAATACCTCCCACAGCTACCATAACATCAACACTCCCTCCTAGCTAGGGAGGTATTATAGGCAATGGTCTTGAGCACAAACAGACCATTCAACCGGTATCAACACCAATAGCCACACAGGCTATCTCATGATCACATAGATAAAATCACAAGAACCAACATCACTATCGAACACTAGTGATAGTCTGCATGGAAATCAGAACTCCATCCAATAAAACACAATTTTTTTATCCAAGTAGTATACAACTATTTTCCAATGGTACACAACCACTCCAAGTAGCACACAACTACTATCGAGTGACACACAGTCACTACCAGTGGATCACATCCACCACAGTAGCATACAACTACTTTCCAGAGACATACAATATCCACAACAATCAAATCATATCATATGATATCATCCTGCATCAACAATGTCATCATCTGCATCACCTCTAAGCCGTACTAGCATGATGTGAATGCATCATATCTAAGTTGTATTTGAGTGATCTGGAGTATCATATACATCATCTCTAAGTCGTACTATCATGACATATCTAGCATGATGTCAATGCATCATATCTAAGTTGTATGCCACCTCTAAGATGTACTCACATGATGTAGATCAGTGTGTCACGGTGTCACCTCTAAGTTGTATGATAATCTCTAAGTCGTACTAGCATGAAATATCTAGCATGATGCCAATGCATCACATCTAAGTTGTATGTCACATCTAAGTTGTACTCGCATGATCATATCTAGCATGACATGATCCCTTTGCATCATCTCTAAGGTGTATGTCATATCTAAGCCATACTAGCATGACTTATCTAACATGATGCCAATGCATCATATCTAAGTTGTATGTCACCTCTAAGTTGTACTCGCATGGCCATATCTAGCATGATGCATCTCACCAACATCATCTCTAAGATATACTAGCATGAACATAACTAGCATGATGCAAGCATCATCTCTAAGTTGTATGTCCACCTCGAAGTTGTACTAGCACGATGCTCCTCAGGCCACTGTATCAACAACTCCAACCATATGTATCATATATGAGTTGTACTAGCATGATCATATCTAGAATGATGCAAGCATCATCTCTAATATGTATTACCATCTCCAAGTTGTACTAGCATGATACAGATCCACAACTCACTGATATTCCATGATGCCACATATCAGTTCTCCCTCCCAACTAAGGAAATCATCTCCTCCCTTTCAACCAAGGGAGAAATCTCCACGATCCCCAGCTTGTCCCTCAAGTATGCAAACTTTATCTTCGACAAAGGCTTCATCAAAATATTTGTAGTCTCCTCATCAATGGAGATATACTAGAGCACCACTTCTCCCCTCTTGAATTTATCACGAAGAAAATAATACTTGATCTCAATGTGCTTTGACCTGTCATGGAATATTGGGTTCTATGAGAGCTTCACACAGCTTTGGTTATCACAATATATCACGGTTGAATCCAACACTTAATCAAACAGACCATAAACCAACTAACGGAGCCACACTGCTTTCGTACAAGCATCACAAGCTGCAATATACTCTACTTTTGTGGTGTTGAGTGCAATAGACTTCTGTTTTCTGCTAGCCCATGAAATCATAGTAGAACCCAAATGGAAACATAGTTCAAAATTACTCTTTATATCTTCTGCACTCCCTGCCCAATCTGAATCTGTAAATCCATGCATCTTTAATTCACTATTTGAGGCATATCTCAAACCATACATTATCATCCCATGGAGATATCTCAAGATATGCTTTACAACCACCCAATGCTCTTGTTTAGGTTCCACCTGGAACTGGCTCAACATATTCACAGCAAAGCATATGTCCGGACTAGTATTTACCAAATACATCAAGGAGCCAATCAACTATTGGTACAGAGACAATTCTATTGGATCATAATCAAAGTCTCTCAATTTCCTTAAATTTGTTACAATGGGATTTTCCATGGATTTTCAATCCATCATCCCAAACTTTTGAAGGATATTTATGAGATACTTCCCTTGTCCTAGGAAGACTTCACCATGCTTATGTCATACTTCTAGTCCCAAGTAGTAGTGCATGAAACCAAGATCCTTCATATCAAATTCAGTGGCTAGCTCATTCTTACACTAAATAATGAGAGGTTATGCACATGTCAGGAACAAATCATCAACATATAACAGTAGAATAATAGGTGCATTGTTCACAACCTTGTAATAGATATTTGGATCAGCATGACTCTTGGAATATCTAATTCTCATCAAATAACTATCAATGTGTGCATACCAAGCTCTTGGAGCTTGCTTGAGTCCATACAAGTCCTTCTTCAATATGCATACATGGGTTTCTCTTGGGTGTACCTCAAAAAATTGAGGTTGCTCTATATATACTTCTTCCTCAATCACTCCATTGAGAAAAGTGGTCTTTACATCCATATGATGTAAACTCCAACCCATGGAAGTTGCTAGAGATATTATGGATCTAATAGATGTATATATGGAAACCAGAGAAAATGTCGCATCATAGTTTTTTCCCTCCTACTGGGAGAACCCTCTAGCCACAAATCCCACCTTGTACTTATCAATACTTCCATATACAACATGCTTTATCTTATAAACCCACTTTGAAGTGACTACAAACTTCTCTTTAGGTCTCGGCACAAATTCCCATACATCATTCTTCATGATGGATTGATATTCTTCCATCATAGCCTCCTTCCATTCTTTCTTCTTAATTGCTTCCTCAAAGGTGGAAGGTTATGCATTAACCAAAATTTTCATGAGTGTCGCATAACTAGTGAACCTTTTGGGTTTCTTTCTTTGTTTGAAAGTACCAATTGGAGCCTTATGCTTTTCTGCTTCCTGCAAAGTATTTTCAATCCATGCTGGTCTTTTTCTTGTCTTAGGTATAATAGTTGGTTCCACAGATTCATGTGGTAGTTATTGTTCTTCATTGGGTTGTTCTGGAGAACATGTGTTTTCTTCTTTGGTATCTTCATGTTCCTCTTCTTATTTGGATTCTATAGATTCTTCTATAGACTTATTAAAAATAATCATTTCATCAAAAGTTACATCTCTACTTATTTCAATCTTTTGTTGACCTGGAACATAGATTCTATATGCTTTTGATGATTCACTATAACCAATGAATATTCCTCTCTTTCATGAGGGTTCCAACTTCTTTTGCTTATCCTTAGTAACATGAATGTATACATGACAACCAAAGATTCTCAAGTGTTCAAAGCTTGGCTTCTTTCCTGAGAAGGCTTCTTAAGGAGACATGTTCTTCAATATTCTATGTGGACTTCTATTATGAACATAAACAATTGTCATAGTTGCTTATCCCCATAGGAACATAGATAAGTTTTGATCATTCATCATTCCCTTGACTGATTCTTCAATGGTTATATTCTTTATTTAAACCACACCATTTTGTTGACAAATGTGAGGGACAATGAGCTCCCTCCTAATCCCAACTTATTTACAAAAGGAAATATTTCCTTGGAGGTGTATTCTCCTCCATTATCAGATCTTATTATCTTGGTATTCTTATCTATTAGGTTCTCTACTTCAGCCTTTAATTCTCAGAATTTTCTAAATACTTCATCCTTTGTCTTTAATAGATACAACCATGTTTTTCTTGAGAAGTCATTTAAAAATTTTACATAGTAAAGAGATCCTCCTAGATACTTCATCGGCATAAGTCCACATACATCTGAATGTATAAGGTCTAAGATCCCTTTGGATCTATTCTTGTTGCTTGGGAAATATTTATTAATGTTCTTCCCAAGTGCACATCCTCTACACACACCTTCATGTGCTGACTGTAATTCTTGTATGCCTACAACCATCTGTTTTAGGGATGGAAATGCTTGATAATGATGGTGAGCATATATTATTTTCCATAAATCACTAGGGTTGATTTCATCATGTACTAGGGCTTGAGCATTATGAACTAGGAGTTTATATAACCTTCCTTCACGGGTTCCATTAACTCTAGTGTTTTCTATCTTGGAGTCTTTAGACCATAAAAGAACTTTTCCATCCCTAAAATCTACTCTATCTCATTTCTCTTCCAAACAGGAAATAGATACTAGATTCTTTTTCAAACCAAGAACATATAAAACATTACTAATATGGATAGAGTTACTTGATTCCATTTTGATAGTAGCTTGTCCAATTCCCTTGATTGCATACGATTTATTGTCTCCAAGATCCACTTTATGAGGTGTTTCCTTCTCCTTCATGCTTGAAAAATTCCTATGGTCACCTGCCATATGCCTTTAAGCTCCACTATCAATCAGTCACATGTCCATGGATGATTTTAGGGGCTAAATTTCGCTCATTGGCTAATTTTCCATGGTTTTTCCCAAAAAAACATTCACTATTTTAAAAATGATTCGCCCAAATTCTATAGGATAAAATTATTTTACCTTAAAAATCACCAAAATTTTATACAAACTATATAAAATCCTTATAAATTTGAATATTTTTACAAAAATATCGCCAAACATTTATAGTTGGCATATGAAGGAATAATAATATTCGCCAAGGTTTCTACATTTAAAAATAAATTTACATCTTTAAAATCGTCCCTGCACATGTCATGTTCAACGATTCCAGTAAGGGATGAGTAATAGAAGAAATATGCCTCATCATGTTTAGCCTTCTTAGAAGGTTCTTCATCCTTGGCAACAGATGCATGATGTATTTATTTTCTCTTCTTAGATTGTTTAGGACAATTTCTCTTGTAGTGACCATAATCATGAAATTCAAAGCATTGTACCATTGACATGTCTCTATTAAACTTCTCCTTTGTTGCACCACTTTGAGGTTCCTTCTCTTTTCCTTCTTCAAACTATGGTTCCAAGATGTTTCCTTTCACAATATCCAAAACTTTATTCTTGGAAAGGATGAGATCAATCCTTATCTTCCATGCTCTGAAGTTAGAAGCTCCTTCTAACTTGTTTTCTGACTTCATAGAGTAAATCACGACTGCTTTGACTTGGTCAACCTTTGACTTTGACCAAAAAATTAAACTTGAATCCTTAGCTTGCTGAGAGTACCAAAAGGTGTGCTAGGATAGTGTGCACTAGGCTATCCAGGAATTAGGTCAAGCGCTTCACTTAAGGTGCCTCAACACGAGGTTTAGGGTTTCGTTGCTACAAAAAAACTTTCACTACAACTACAACTGCAATGAGAAAAAATCCTCCCAATCTACCTTCTAGTGGTTAAACTGTTTGAAGATAATGTGGGCCCATAACTTGTTAAAATAATAGGTGTGTCTGTTTCACCATAGACAATATCACTATATTGTCACCCAACCATAAGCACAAAGGCCACCCCGGAGAACCTTAACCTTGATAGAAAAAATAATTCCAGAAGCAATCACTAGAACCAATAGCCAACCAAGGTAGCGTACCTCTCTCCAAATCTAGCATACAAAAAATGAATTCCAAACCATAACCAAATACCAAGTCACCATTGCAGTAATTGCAACTATCCTCCAGTCATGTGCACCACTAGTCCTTATGCAGTTGTGAGACTAAGTGAGTGTAAATGAGCTCATGCGTCCTCTATTTATAGTTCTCTAAGTCACCTAATTAGGATGACTTCTCTTCCTAGAGGATAATAATTTAATATAAATTATTCTCTTGAGTTGACTTGTCTTCTAAGGTTATTAACCAAATATTTAGGGTTTCTCTTGCTTCCCGGAATATTCTAGTCTCATCAAATGTTACACGTAGAGGTGAATGCCTCATGTGGCTACCGTAACATCAACAGTCATGTACCTCCTTCTTGGGCCACCGAAAATATCACCAATTGCTTCTCGTGTTGAGCGAACCCATCTAGGAAGCGGTGATGTTGGTGTAGATTCATGTTCAATGGACTCATCTGGAGGAAGGTGAGTAGGAGAAGGTGGCTTTTCATCCTCTATGTCATCATCTAAAGAAGAAGAAACCAGAATAGAAATAGAAGATGGCACAAATGTCGAACATGGCTCGCGGGACGAAGAAGGCACAAACATCGAATTAAGCTCATAGGCCAAGATATTTTCATGAAATTCAATATCTCTTCTAATAATAATTTCATTAGAATGAGGTTGAAGAAGTATGTAACCTTTGACATCTTCAAAATAACTAACAAAAATACACTTCTCACTTTTAGGCTATAAATCTTTGTGTTTCTCATAGGGAATGTGAGCCCATGTTATACTACCAAATACATGGAAGTGGCTTACATCTGGATCAATTTTAATCTATGCTTCTTTCGGTGTTATATTTGTTAGATCCTTTGTGGGAGTGTGATTCACTATGTAATTTTCGCAGTTAAATACTTTTGCCCAATAATTAAGGCTTAATCCCTTAGAGGGGATCATATAATTATCCATTTCTTTTAATGTGTGGTTATTTCTCTTAGCAACACCATTTTACTGCGGTGTATATGGAAAAATTTGTTTTATTTGGATTCCCTGTGAAGTGAAATAACTTGTAAAATTGTTGTTCACATATTCACCTCCATTATCTATGCTTAACTTTTGAAGTTGATGTCCAGATTGTTTTTCTACAAGGGCCTTCTAGGACAAAAACTTGTTAAGCACTTTGCTCTTAAGATTTAAGAAGTAAACCCAAGTGCATCTAGAGAATTCATCAATGAAAGTTAAGAAATACTTGCACCCAAAAAAAGGAGAAGAAAGAGGACCACACAAGTCATTGTGAACAAGCTGCAAAGGGGTCAAGGTGTGCCAAGAGACACTTTTATCAAAATTTTCCTGAGGATGTTTTCCAAGAAAACAATCGACACAAACACCATCTCTGAAAGAAACAATAGGAAGACCACTGAACATCTGTTGAATACATAATTTTTACAATGAGTGATAGTTTAGATGACCAAACCGCTCATGCCAAAGTTTTCTCAAGTCATTTCTATAAGCAACAAAAAATGTTGGAAAAAATAATGATCCAAAGTTGTCAAACTTGTACAACCTGGTAATATCATCAAAAATTCTAGTTTCAAGAACATGCTTAGTATCTTTTAGATCCTTGATTACAACTTGGTGAGGTGAAAGCTCTATGGTTTTACCTTCACTTGAATGAGTGATTTGATACAATGATAGAAGATTGTAGGAAAGACTTGGAACACATAATACATCATTAAAATAACCATTATCTACCTGAACTATTCCAAACCCTACAACACTAAGAGATCTATCATCACCAACAAGTATTTTATTGGTGTTACATTCATTAAGAGCATAAAATGTGGTTTATCCTTAGCCATATGATAATATTCTTCAGAATCAATAAGCCACTCATCAGAAGAAAAAGTAGAATTATCATTGAAGGAGAAACCATAAGTAGAAAGTGCATGTCCATGAGAAGATGAGTTACAGGAAGAAGAATCAATGTTGATGTTGTGCTTCTTCATCGTTGCTTCCAAAGCTTCCATCTTCTTAAAACATTTGGACTCCACATGACCATATTTCCCACAAAATTTGCAATGTCTATCATCATTCTTATTTTTGGATTTTACTCCTTTGTCACCATTAGGAGCATAAGCTAGCGGAGAGGGTTTGGGACCCTTGGTTTTCTTTTTTTTGTGGCAAGGATGTTGCTTCTTGGGATTCTTGGATTTATCTTTCTGTTGGGCCACCAAGGCTTTGTTAGATGTACATGCATTGTTAATTAGTTAAAGTTGCACAAGTTTATCTTGCTCTCGAATTAAAGCATCACAAAAGGACTCAAGAGAGGGTTCTTTATAAGCATTCCCTAGAGATTCTCTAGTGGCATAAAAGGTAGATACAAAAATAGAATATGCACTACCAATCTTAGAAAGAATAACATATATGCATCAATCTTCCTTCAGATCTAGTTGGAACTCTATACACAAATGTCTAAGTGTTTTGAACTTAGATAAGTAATCTTCAATGCAAGGAAAATCATTTGGACTTGAATTCATTAACTAAATTTCCAACTAGTGAGCTCGAATAATATTGTGTTTACCAAACACAGCTTCAATATTTTCCCAAGCTTTATCTGGGCTCTCAATTGCTTGAAGGTGAAACCTTAAATCATGAGAGATGAACATTATGATTAGTCCCTTTGATTCCTATTAACTCATTTGGCATACATTTCATCATTAGGGGGTTCTTGTTCTTTTCCCAAGGTAATCTGGTACAACCATTTACTTCTTAATACATCTTCCATATGGGATTACCATGAGAAGTAGTTGGTACTGGTAAGAAAAACATTACTAGGAGAAGCCATATTAAATATGTAGATAATATGGATTTAAAATCTGAAACTGATGGTATGGATAGAATTCTCTCGAAAAAATAGGTTGTTTAAAAAAAACGGCTTTGAAAACAGACTTCAAATGTGAAATTTATGCCCTTTTGAAAAAATACATAAATAGTAATCAAAGATCCATGTGACAAGTAGAAGTTGGTCCACATGGTGATACCCCTCCTTCTGATAACCTCACTTTTACAAATAAGTTTCTTATGAAGTGATACACTTTTATAAAATAAGCAAGGATCACTTTTACAATGAAGTTACTTTATAAATGATAGTTGCATTGAAAATAAAAAACTTAAAATAAAATATTAAAGCTACTTATAATAATTCACTTTTATAAATTAAGTGAAATACACTTTAAAATGGATGCATGAACTTTAAAAAAAAAGTAACAAAAAAGATACTTGAACTCAAGACCTCTTACTTAATAAAACAACTTTTAACCAAGTGATCTAGTGCAAAACACATTATATTGTTAAGAAGAAGGATTGGGGGTGTTGTTGTTGTTGTGGAAGATGACCATGGAGAACATGCTCATAAAAAAATATTTTCACACAAGAATTTTTTTTTTCTTCTTGATGACAACAAGGGTTACATCTTAGTTAGCTTACCCAAAAAATGCAAGTTTTTCATCTATTTTTTATTTAACGAGATCACACAGAGTGCACGAAAAAAAAGCATACACAGACAAGAAAACCATTTCCTCTATGTTCTAATTTTTTGATATCGAATAGAGCACAAGGAAAAGAGCATATACAGATAAAAAAGAGTAGTGATCCAAAAATAAAAAACCTAAAACTGAAATAAAACCAAAATATCGTCTCTGTAAAAATTTAAAAGGGCGTATTCAGGCTTTATACCTCTAGATATGACTGAAATGGTCATGTATCGGTAAAATGAAAACATGTTCGAGTGAAATGAAAGTCATTCCTAATTGAAACAAGTGCTCTGGATGCAATGGAACAGTCATCTCAACCGATAAATGTATGGAAATGGAATAAACTAGAGATGTGTCAACACGACTTCACTATCTCGATCTATAATGGGAGCATGTCTTCAAATGTGCTCTGATACCATGTTCGGAAACATAGGTATTCCAATAGAGTACAAACACCTTCAGTAACCACTCAAACAACCAGATTAAAGATCAAACCGATGTTTTTACATGGTAAAACCCGTGTGGGGAAACATCCACGGCCCCAACCAACGTGGCCACTTGGAGAAATTTATTAATGCAAAAGAAAAATAATACAGAGATATTTACAAGGGATTTTGTGTCAGATCACTCTATGTCGAGGACATATCGAGGAGAATATGGTCTGTCATATCACTCTATGTCGAGAACATATTGTGACTGTCATATTACCTAACTACAAATGTATACTAATGCATACTAAAGAAACACACTAAGAAACACACTTTTACCTAACAACACATTAGACCAAGTTTATCTTAACTAACTCCTAAGTATTTGAATATCCTAACAAAAATAAAACAAAATGAAAGAGACAATTTCCCTATCTATTGAATCAAATTCATAAAATGAGAATAAGGTAGGGAAAAACAAGAAACTCATTGAATTAAATATCTTATCCTTATTCCTTTTGTGCAAGCTTCACCACATCAACTTACTACACTATATAACTATTCCACCTGCATACAAGAAAACAAATACACCTTTCTTCAAACAACTTCATCCATTTAGCAATTCAATTTAAAGAAATCAAAATATATCAAATGCGACAGTATATATTTCAACTCTGTAAGAATTCCAACAAATATAGAACTGAGTTAGGGGAGGGAAGGAAGAGATATCTTATTAATCTGAAGAAAGGTACAACAATCAACGATATACTTTAGTATGTGATTTAGTGCTTCCTTCACATGAGATGATAGTTACCAAACTCATTCACATACCAGATCACCCCTAATCTTTGAAAACCAATTGTTCTTATGCAAAGGAAATAAGTCCAATAAGAACTCTAAAATCCTAGAAGAAGGGTCTATATACTTGGAAAAGGTTTTCCAACAAGATAAGGATGCAAGGATTTGAAACACTAAGGAACTTTTATCTCTCGACACATATGTCTCTATGTTCACCTCTTAATGATTAATGATTCATGGTCATTAATTCAAGGTAACCTTTTCCCCACTCAAATGCTTCCTTTTATAGGGTGTAAAAGAGGTTAGAATAGTTGGGGCATGGGATCGTGTATTATGAGTGTGTATTAATGCATTCCTAAAACCTTCTCATGAGCGTGTATTATGTGCACATTTTTATATTTTTTTAGGTATTTTGTAGGAAACCGATGGTTACTAAAGGACAACTTGTAGTCAATTGCTAGTTGCTAGAAGAAAACTTGTAGTCAATTTCTAGTTGCTAGAAGAAAACTTGTAGTCATGTGTCAAATAACTTTGAGAAATGTTTGTGAAAATTAGTAACAACATAATTGTAGGATAGAATCAACTCTCTGGACATAGGGTGATAAAATATGGTATAACACCCCTGGATGACACTTTTCCACATGTGCAATTTCTTTTTTGTTTCTTTGCAAACCCATTGGTTTTCTAACAATACAAACTATCTTGTTGTTGAAATTTTTTCTCAAAATTTCTCTCATAAAGAATTTTGTGGAATCATCAAGAAAAGTGTACGATGAATTCAAGGGTGCTTTCTCAATATGGAGTTCATCATGTGTTATGTCACTATCTTTGTTAAGCCCTAATATTGTCTCATTACCCCTTAATTGGGGCATATTACATTAGTAATGTTATTTTATTTATGTCGGATTTATTCCATTAGTTGTAATTATACATCCTAGTCTCCTATATATACCAAGGAGACATTTTCATTTGGAATCATCTTGGGATTGTACATTTATGTGGGCATAAGGAGGTTTCCCCCTAGAAGAGGCTTATTATCTGAATTTCTCTCTTTTTCAAGGTGTTGTGTACTTATTCTGATGTTTTTTTATGCTATATTGATATTTGGTTCTTAACATATGGTATCAGAGCTCAAGGTCTTGGGGTTTCACTGCTACATATGAGACACCTTGGAATTTTTGCTATAACTTTTTTTATACAATGTTTCAAAAGGAAGGTCTTGGAGGATATTTAGTAGACGGATCAAGGTACGTTGGGTTAAAATTTCAGCTCCTAAGGCCTTATAATTTCGGAGATACGGTCTGTGAAAGATAGGGTTCTAGAATCATCCTGAACTGAGTCATTGTGGAATTTTCGCTATAAATTTTTTTCTGTAATGTTTCAGACCTTGAAATCCAGAGGATATTCACATAAATTATTAAGGTATCTTTGTTAAAAGTTTCAGCTTCTAGGTCATCTTACATTTGTAGATACACCCTGTGGAAGATAGGGTATCTGACTAGTCCTATTGACTAGTCACAAGAAGGTGTTCCAGGTAAAACAATCATAACTTCCTCCTAGAGTATCCAAATTGAGTGAAACTAGTTGCATTGGATAGTGGACAGTCTGTAGTATTTATGGTATGAGTTTCAGAATTGTATATCAATTATTTTGTGTGGGGCATGCTATACAAGTGACATCTCCCAGAAAGGCCAAAAATTAGCAAGTTGTGGGGAAGTTACCGTAAATTCCACTTGGCACATCCAATTTTGATCAGACCTATGGAATTGTAGAGAAGAAATATCATAGAACTAAAAAAATAAAGTTTCATACCCATAAGGGACAAAACTTTGGAGATACAGTAGAAGAAATATTGTCTAGTAGAACCACCTCAAAATCAAGATTCAAAAGTGATACTTGACCAACATGCCACCCAAAAATGGAACTTCTACACAAATTAAGCCTCCAGATAATCCTACATGGACTCTTGATTAAGGTGAAGAAATGCATAGGGACATAAACGATTTACAAAAGAAGACAATAACAAAAGATGAACTACAAGAGATGATGGAGGGTTTAAAAGGGGAGATCATGGAAGGATTGAAAAATTTCATAATAGAGAGGACACCTGAAAGTGAAAATGTATCCCATGAAATTCATGATGAGGACACAAGGAAGTTGAATCAAGAATGGATAAATTCCAACTTTGGGTTGAAGACCAACCATGTTCCTAAGATCTATATGAGGAAGGTTGATGGCAAGGACCCAATCACATGGATAGTTCAGATGGAGCAATTATTTGATCTACATAATGTGCCACATATACAAAAGGTACAAATTGCTTCTTTATATTTAGAACCCAATCAATTTGTATGGTATCGATGGCTTTGTTCTTGCAAATCACTCGTCACTTGGACAATTTTCATGGAAGAAATGATAGCACACTATGAGGTTACAAGGAGCAATACCTTCTTTAGCCAATAAATAAATCTCAAGCAAAAGGGTTCAGTTACAGAGCACATTGAAAAATTCCAAAGATTGAATATAAAGGTAACTGATATTCCAGATGAGCACTTGATTGATGTATTCATAGGAAGTTTAAAGGATAACATTCAACATGAGGTTCGCCTTTGGGAACCCAAATCATTGGAGAATGCATTTAAGGTGGCAAGAAATGTTGAAAGCAAAAATATGGCTATGGCTACTAGAAGGACCAATCCCAACATCTATAGAGATAATAATGCTCCTTCTTCTAAAACACCTCAACCTACAAGGTTGACACCTCAACAATTGGAGGAAATAAAAGCAAAAGGTTTATGCTTTAATTGTGATAACAAGTACAGTAAGGGACATAAGTGTGGTGAGAAGAAATTATTCTAATTCGATTGTGAAGAGGAAGAAGAACAAGAACAAGAACCATCTCAAGATGAAAACGTAGAAGCAATTTCATCTGAAGAGTTGACTCCCACAATATCGTGTAATGCATTGGTTGGAATTACCACTCCTCAAACCCTCAAGATCGAAGGATACATCAAAAAGAAAAAGGTAATAGTCTTAATTGATTCTGGTAGTACTCATAATTTCATTCACTATAAATTAGCCAAAGCTTGCAATTGCTTTGTATATCCAGCGCCAGAGTTTTAAGTAATGATTGTAGATGGAGGAACTGTCAATTGCTCAGGAAAATGCAATAAGATCAATCTTACTATGGGGGAATATGTAATGAATAGTCCAATGATTGTTATACCCATGGGTGGTGCTGATGTTGTACTAGGAATCCAATGGTTACAATCATTAGGAACAGTGGCTTTTAATTTTCAAGAAATTTTCATGAAATTTTCATTAGAAGGAAAATAAATTGAGTTAAGAGGTATCACAAGGAAACCCAGTAAGGTGATAAGCTCTAATGGCATGACAAAATTATTGAAAAAGGGGCATCGAGGCGTTATTGCACAACTATGCTCACTAGATGTTCAAACATCTAAGCCATTTATTCCTCAAGATCTCCAAGGGATCATTGATAAGCATTCTAAAGTATTTGAAGATATTCCCAAAGGTCTTCCACCCACTCGAAATCATGATCATGAAATTCACCTAATTCCTGCAAGTGTTCCTCCTAATATCAGGCACCATACAGATACCCTTATGCCCAGAAGAGTGAGATTGAGCGCATGGTTGAAGAAATGTTAGAGGCTGACATTATTAGACTTATCCAAAGTTCTTACTCTGCACCAGTGGTAATGGTATTCAAGAAAGATAGCTCATGGCGTATGTGTCCATATTATAGAGAGCTCAACAAGATCACTATTAAAGATAAGTTTCCTATTCCCGTCATTGATGAATTGTTAGATGAAC